>CAUYPK010014772.1:0-86630 GCA_963574355.1 Loris lydekkerianus
CACAGAGAAGGCCAGCCACAACCTCTCTGTAATCTGCAAACGGATCGGGCCACAGAGAAGGCCAGCCACAACCTCTCTGTAATCTGCAAACGGATCGGGCCACAGAGAAGGCCAGCCACAACCTCTCTGTAATCTGCAAACGGATTAGGTCACAGAGAAGGCCAGCCACAACCTCTCTTCAATCTGCAAACAGATTAGGTCACAGAGAAGGCCAGCCACAACCTCTCTGTAATCTGCAAACAGATTGGGCCACAGAGAAGGCCAGCCACAACTTCTCTGTAATCTGCAAAGGGATTGCTGTAGTCCTACTGTAACAAAGGAGCAAACATTCTAGCCTGCCCATGCCCATTGTCACTTTTCTCTATCTTACTTTGGGGTTTCTTTGTTTTTTGTTTGTTTTTGAGGCAGAATCTCACTCTGTTGTCCCAGGCAGTGCAGTGGCCTCACAGCAACCTCAAACTCCTGAATCCAAGCCATCCTCCTGCCTTAGCCTCCCCAGTAGCTGGGACTACAGATACCCACCACAACTCCTGGCCAGTTTTTTCCTATTTTGTTTTATTATTTATTTATTTATTTATTATCTTTTTTGAGACAGAGTCTCACTCTGTCTCCTTGGGTAGAGTGCCGTGATGTCATAGCTCACAGTAACCGCAAACTCTTGGGCTCAAGCCATCCTCTTGCCTTAGTCCCAAGCAGCTTGGACTACAGGTGTCTGCTATGGCTTTCTGCTGTTTTTAGAGGTGAGGTTTCACTCTTGCTCAGGCTTGAACTCCTGAGCTCAAGCAATCTATCTGCCTCAGCGTAGGATTACAGGCATGAGCCACCTCGCCTGGCTCTTTTTTTCCTATTTGTTAGAAACAGGGGTCTCACTCAGGCTTAGGCTGGTTTTGAATGCCTAAGCTCAAGTGATCCTGCCATCTCAGCCTCCCAGAGTGCTAGGATTACAGGTATAAGCCACCACGGCCGGCCTCTCTTGTTATGTTGGCAATACAGGTCAACCCATTCTGCCTCTGAAAAAGACGTCATGCTAATCTATGTCTCAGGAATTGAGGTGGTTTCTCTAGGTTGAGGCAAATTTTACAAGTCTGAGGAAAATTGCTGTTTCATAGTCCTGCCCCAAGAAGTAAAGAGGAATGAGAACCCAGAGAAATCCAGTCCAACCCTGGAGGTGGCCAGGGAGGGAGAGCAGCACCTCACAGTCCTGGACCTGCTCTGCTCCACAGAGCACATCTTCATTCGATATTTAAAGAAAACCTAAAGCAGTGTTTTTATTTCATAGCACACTTGAACCTTTGGTTAAACTTCCGTGGCACACTTAAATTATGTTGATTCCAACAAAAGCAGTTAAAAAAACAAAAAAAAAGAATAGAATATACTTACTGTGCTTTGAACTGCTTTTGAAAATAATTTAATTATGGACTGGATGTGGTGGCTCATGCCTATAATCCTAGCACTCTGGGAGGCCAAGGCAGGCAGATTGCTTGAGCTCAGAAGTTCAAGACCAGCCTGAGCAAGAACAAGACCCCATCTCTACTAATAATAGAAAAAGTAAGGCAGGAGGATGGCTTGAGCCCAAGAGTTGGAGGTTGCTGTGAGCTATGATGATGCCGTGGCACACTACCTAGGGCTACAGCTTGAGACTCTGTCTTAAAAGTAAAATAAAATAAAAAATAAAAATTTTAAGAAATGAACATAATTTAATTAACGAGCTCCAAAAATTTTCAAGGTACACCTAAGATCTTTTCATGGCACATCAGTGTGCCACGGCACATGGTTTGAAAATCACTGGACTAGGGAATGCTGACAGGGCCACGTGACACCCAAACTAAGCAGAGAGAGCTCCCTCCAGGAAGTATCTGAGTCTGAAGAGTCAAGGTATTCATTAGACAAAGTTTTTGTAAAACATAAAGCACTTGGCAGAGAATCACAGAAGTGGGGAATTAACATGAGGTTCAAACGTGGCGTTAAATGAGCCTTCTGAGCTCTAAAAATCTAGCAAAGTATTTTCAGTTGTGTCCCAAAGTTAATAAAAACATATTCACAGGTAAAGAGAGGCAAGGGCCCTGGCTGCAGGTAGCAGTGTAAGATATTGGCTTAGCCAGTGGTTCTCAACCTATGGGTCATGACCCTTTTGTAACAATGAAAATACATCCTGCATATCAGATGTTTACATTATGATTTATAACAGTAGCAAAATTACAGTTATGAAGTAGCAACAAAAATAATTTTATGGTTGGGTGTCACCACAACATGAGGAACTGTATTAAAGGGTCTAGGCATTAGGAAGCATTAGGAAGGTTGAGAACCACTGGCTTAGACAGTCCCCACTGAGCAAATGTCAGGACAGGTACAGACAGGCCAGGGGAGAGGCCAGGCCAGGCAAGTATGGGGTCAGAGCCTGTCTTTATATAAAATGTTGATGTTTTGTTCAACATAGATTTTTTTTATTGATTTTTATTGTTTTTAAGTTCATTAAAATATAATTTATCTTGATTGCTGAGCTATTTTTTGCCTCCCTAAATTTGATGTTCCATTTTAGTGTTTCCCTTGCTCTCCTCTAGCCTCAGCCCTAGGAAGGAGCATATTAGATGCAACTGGCAGAAAAGTCACCGCATCTTCTGGGTTGAATTGTGTCCCCCCAAAATGATGTTGAGGTCCTAACCCCTGGCACCTCAGAATGTGACCTTATTTTCAAATAAGACATTGCAGATGTCATTAGCTAAGATGAAGAGGTCATGAGACTGAGCTCTAATCTGATGAACTGGCTAACTATGACTGGTGTCCCTATCATAAGAAGGGGAAATATGGGCACAGACAGACACCCAGGGAGAATGGCATGTGACATGAAGGCAGAGTTTGGGGTGTTGCTCCTGCAAGCAAAGGAACATGATTTTCCTTTGGTTGGTTAGGTTAAAAAAAATTAATGATTGCCAGGAGAAGCTTGAAGCTAGGAGAGACATTGTAAAGATTTTTCTGTGAGCCTCAAAAGGAAACAGCCCTGCTTGCTGCACCTTGATCTTGGACTTTGAACCTCCAGAAATGTTAGGCAATGAATTTCTATTGTTTAAGCCACCCAGTTTGTGGGGCTTTGTTATGGCGGTCCTAGCAAACTAATACACCATCCTTGGTAAGGACAGACAGAGCACTTCTGTATCAATCAGTTACGAGTGTCCTAGCTCAACTTTGTAGCCAGGAAACAGATCGGCTATTGGCCCAGAGATGACCCTGTCAATCCAAATCCAGAGGCTAAACAAAAAAGAGCCAGCTCATGGTAGGGAGGTTGAGGCAGAGTTAGAGGCCAGAGCCCAGCAACCCCATAAAAATGCCACAGCCAGAGAGGTCACATGGAAGGATGACCCTGAGGACACGTGTGTGGTCAAAGCAAGTGGAGGTGAAAGCACATATGTGAGAATACAATGGCGTCTGTCAGGCTGGGGCAGACGTGACACAGCTGGTCTGGTTGGTGTAGGTCCTGCCTGACCTTTACCCCATCGCCTACTCCTACTATTTGGTAAATTTTGCTCCCACCCTGAAGATGCCTATGTTGAGTAGTTTAGGTGGATTAATTTAGGAGATCAACTTTTAAATTAGAATGTTGTCTATTGTTTATGAGTCATGGGTTCTGCCCATTATTGTTAAGGGTTAACAAGGTCTTCACTTTGAACCTAAATGCATAAAATTCTAATGTTGAAAATGGAAGAACAGAACAGCCTTGGAGGCTGCTCGCATAGTTCTCCAGAATCTCAGCCTTCTGACAAATGAAGTTTGGTCAACCTATCCCTGTCTCTGCATATTAACTGACAGTGACAGGCAGCCAGACCACCCTTGGTCCAGTAACAGAGGCAGGAAGGGAAGTAGGGACATAGGAACAAGGAAGCACCACGCATGGAATAATCTTCTTGAATGACAACTGGTTCTTCTTGGGACAGCCCTCATGACCTGACTAGGGCTCAGCAGCTGTCATCAGAAAGAGCATGGAAGCATTGAAATGAGGCTCCATTAAACCAAGCCAAAGCTAGACTAGGGTCACATCAGAACATGAGCAAAAAGAGAAATGTGAGCAACACAGCTTCCTTGAACTTGAGGCTGGTCTGTATGAAGAATTCATGTTTGGTTAAAAAAAAAAAAAAGAACAGGAGGGATATAGAAAGGAAACAGAAGTAGAAAGGAAGAAGAGCAGGAAAAGCAAGTGCAAAGTGTCGAGGGTTAAAGTTTTTGTCTCCAGCATCCTATTTCAGACTTGGTTTGTTGAAGACCCAGCTCCACACTTCAAAGCTTTTCCTGCCCTGCTGCTTACTGTAAAACTGGGAACGGACCCATCTCCTCTGTGAAAGCCTTATCCTCAGGGGCCAGAGCTGCTGTGTTCCTTGCAAAGAGGGGCTTTTATCTCCCCTTCCATTTTCTGGATTCCAGCTCTAGGGATTGAGGCTACTGGGGCACTAAAGGCTCATTAAAAATCACTGACTGAGGCAGATTGATCCACAGGAGAAAAGGCATCCGGATTTATTTACTGTATACACATATGTGGGAGGCTTCAGAATGAAGACCCAGAGACGCAGGGGAAATTATCTGTTTTTGTTTAGGAGCCACAAAGTGTGGACAGCCATGTAGAAATATGTCTGGACAAGAAGGCTTGATCTAAGGCTGATAGACTGAGCAGGGAAACCTGGCAAGGTCTGTCTGTCTAGATTCTTCTTGGCCTCTCAAAGCAGCATCCTTTTTTTTTTTTTTGAGACAGAGTCTCACTATGTTTCCCTGGGTAGAGTGTCGTGGGGTCACAGCTCACAACACCCTCATACTCCTTAAATGATTCTCTTGCCTCAGCCTCCCAAGTAGCTACACTACTACACGTGGTGGGCTATTTTTTGCTGCAATTGTCATTGTTGCTTAGCTGGTCCGGGCTGGGCTCAAACCTGCCAACCCCAGGGCCGGCTCCATGACCACTGTGCTATGGGCACTGAGCCAAAGCAGCATCCTTCTTTCTGGATGTGGGGCAGGGCCCTCTCCACAACAAGGGTCTTATGACCTATAGTCAAACAACATAGGTCAGGTAATTTCTTCATGGCCAGTTTTTACAAGGAATGATTTTAGGCGGGGGGCGGGGGGGATTTAAGGCTGGCTTTGGGGAAAAGAGGTTCTGGCTTTTGTGAGCCACTGTGGGGAAGAGGGATTCTAGTTTCTATGGGTAGCCTCAGGGGAGAATGGGACTTAAAGAAAGGAGAGCAGAAGGTTAGAGAAAAACTTTTATTTCTGAGGCTGCTTCTAAGGTCCCCATGCTGGGTACTTTGTTCTGAGACCCAGCACAGCTCATGGTATATGAGGACAAGATTGTTTTCCACTTTGGGACAGGAGACCTGACATCTCTCTGGTCAAGGAGAGCCTGGCACGGTCCAAACTTCTGCCTTTGCTAAGGGGCTTGGGCTGCTCAACGCTGGTCACTGACGCTGTGTAAGAATGAGGTTAGCCATCGTATGTCAAGGCTAATCTGCCAAAGTCACTTACCTAACCTGAAAAAAACCCTTTTCTCATCATTTTAAGGATCCTCATTAGCTACTTGAAACTCGTTGCCTTTGGTTCCAGTTTTCACCTTTGCCAGACAGATTGGTCCTTTGCCATCTTGATCCATTCCATTTTCAGCGGAGTGCAATGGATTTTACCTCATTTTGTAATAGTAAGGTTCTGGCTCTCCTTGATTTTGGAGGGAAGGGCAAGAGATAAAATAGGCAAAAATTCAAGGAGGGTCAGGTGCCTGTGATCCTAGTATATTAACAAACAAGCATGGCCCTGTTCCAATAAAACTTTATTTACAAAAATAATCTGAAGGCCTTCATTTGCATGTTCCTGCCCTAGGGAATGACAGTAGAGCAAAATGGGTCCCTGATAAACTTCATGGCATGAGTTACCTTACCAACTTGAACCATTACTAGAGACAATTAGCATGGGAGAGAAATGACCATCTGTATTCCTCAAATGCTGTAACAGACCATAATTTTCAGGCTGACTTAGGTAATTTACACAGGTTTTCATTTAAACTTTATACAAAACATGCGTGTAAATTCTCTGTTGTTTTTAAGAATATTTTCTAGGACAGAGTGAAAAATGTCCACGGATTCTACACCAGGGACCACAGCTGATGGATTACATTTTATCCCAACTCATATTATGTTTGTGGCATTGTGCCCAAGATATCCAAAGACCCAGAGCATGGATGTTATTCTGTGTCATGGAGTAACACAGAGTAAGTAAAATTTCTTTTGCGAATGACTGTCTCTAATCTCTTACTACAATAATCTTTCACTCCTGTTGACGATGACTAAAGGACTTCTGACATTAGTCATTTTCCTGCTCTGAATTATGACTAGAAGTGGTCAAAACAACCAAAATATGCTGACTAAAATTAATAAACTACTTTCTTACAGATATGATAAAATTGAAAGGAATCTTTTGCCTTGAGAGTCCTGGCCAATCTGGGAAAATATGAATGTTCATTCTGATAAGTTGGTGATGGATCCAAATTATAGTCCAAAATTTACAGCAGGTGAAGAGCCTCCAAAATAAGTTAGCACGCAGAAAGCGTTACTTTTTTTTTTTTTTTTTTTTGAGACAGAGTCTTACTCTGTCACCCTGGGTAGAGTGTGGTGGCATCATAGTTCACAGCAACCTCAAATTTTTGGGCTCAAGTGATCCTCTTGTCTCAGCCTCCCAAGTAGTGGAATTTCAGGCATTTTCCACCATGCCTGACTAATTTTTCTATTTTTAGTAGAGACAGGGGCCTCGCTCTTGCTCGGGCTGGTCTCAAACTCCTGAGCTTAGGTGACCTCCCTGAGTGCTAGGATTACAGGCGTGAGCCATCATACCTGGCCTCCTAGCTGGGTTTTCTATGGGCCTCATTAGTTTCTTCTTAAAGTTTCCAACTGCATTTTGTATTATCCATGAGCTACCTGGTACCCTGTAGTAATCCAATACCATGGAAGGGCCACCCGAAACCGTTCTCCTACCCAGACTAAAATGACCAAGTTGTGCCAGTGTGACAATCCCTCTCACCAACTCCTGGCCAGTGACCAGGAAAAACCTTCATGTCTGCTTTCTTGTCCAACCACAGCATCTGTTTTGTGAGCCTGCTGTAAGCAGAGAACTCCTAGAAGCTGCCTTCTAAAGTTACCATTAGTTTTCCCATCAACACTATTTCTAAACCAAAACAACTCATTAGTGGGAAAATCATTCAAAAACGTCAGAGACCTTTGAGTTATAACTTCTGATCTTCCTTCTAAGACTGAGGATAATTCAAGGCAGGGTCTGAGTTTTATACATCTTTAAATACCTAATAACCAGCCTGACATTTAGTTGTCAAGCTAAAATGATTTGCATCAGCACTTGCATCAAAGGAGGACAGTCGTGCCAAATGAGAGGGAATTCTCATCCATGAAGCAAACAGGGACTTATCAGGCCCTTTACCTCCACCTGTTACCAGCCACTGTTAAACTGAATGGACTTTTCATGCACAGCATTGCTGATCAGGCCCTAACAAGGCTGGATGAGCCTAGGTGCCCACATCTGGAGATTATGTATTTACTTCCAAGGTTACTGTCATAGACAAGTTGGGGAACTGGACTCCATGGTACCGGTCAAGGACCCAGGGCACTCTGTGCACCCAGTGAAGTGTTAACTATAAATTTCAACTAGAATAAAAATGCTTTGAAGACATCACCACTTTAAGATAGGAAGATATTGTGTTAGTTTGTGACCTATAAGGGGAAATATTTTGACATGTACTATAATGAGTAATAATATTGCTGATGTTGGGCGGTGCCTGTGGCTCAGTGAGTAGGATGCCTGCCCCATATTCTGAGGGTGGCGGGTTCGAACCTGGCCCTGGCCAAACTGCAACAAAAAAAATAGCCGGGCATTGTGGCAGGTGCCTGTAGTCCCAGCTACTTGGGAGGCTAAAGCAAGAGAATCACCTAAGCTGAAGAGCTAGAGGTTGCTGTGAGCTGTGTGACGCCAAGGCACTCTACCAAGGGCAACAAAGTGAGACTTTGTCTCCAAAAAAAAAAAAAAAAAGAAAAAGAAAAAATATTGCTGATGTTGACTGTGAGAACAAAAAGTGACAAAGAGAAAGATGACAGCAGAGAAGTTCTTTGGGGAGATAGCCCCACCACTCTCCGGAATGACTGGCTTTTCTGTAAATAAAAGCGAAACTGTTGCTCTCTGATCCTCTTCTCCATTGATGGGCGTGGGTGGCAGGAGGACAGACTTCTAGGTCTGGCAAACCCACCCCTGGGGTCCTTTGCCTGTTGCCCCTGATCGTGGTAAAGACTAATACTAACTATGTGGGTTATGACTCAAGATGCTGAGAGGTGGTCAAATGGCTTTCCATTTATGTAGGTGGATTAAATACCGAAATAAAAGATTTTGAGTATGCTGTTAATTTAGGTTTATATTTAAACACTCGATGACTACCTGCTCCTCTGTGTGCCGTGAATCACACAGTGAATAAGTGATTTAAGGTAACTGCTAGATTATGCCCAGGAGGGCCTGTCTGTACAGCTTGCTATCAACTGCCCCTTTATATCAAGGCTAATGGAATGAAATGTAATATGAAATTCTGGTTTGGAGGAAAATAAAAGAGTGGTTGTCCATTGATTAAATTTACCTGAAAGGCTGACATTATTCATCGACCAAATGTTGTATTTCTGAATGAGTCATGTGCTTTTAAGAGGCTGTCAGTAAAATGCTGCTTGCATTTTAAACTGATCATTCACAGCATTTGTTCCTGAGGTAAACTGCTATGATCCTGGGGACCGAGGGCTTCAGAAACCCCAAACTTACTCAGTCAGTGACGTGGACCCTCCACTGCTAAAGATCTCCAACCTGGTGGGCTTCGCCTTCAGACCAGAAAGGGCCTTGGGAATAAATTGGTCCAACACTCACATTTCACAGATGGTAAAGCCTTTCTGCCACGCTGTATCATTTTCCTATTCTTGCTATAACAAATTACCACTTCAAACAACACAGATTTGTTCTCTTATACTTCTAGAGGTCAGAAGTCTCGAATGGGTCTGCAAGTCTGGGTTCCTTCTGGAGCTTCCAGGGGAGAATACCTTTCCTTTTCCCTTCCAACTCCCAGAGCCCACCTGCATCTTTCCACTCTTGTTCACCTTTTTTCATTTTTAAAGCTGACGGGCAGTACCCTTTTCCCCTCTGACCTCCCGCCTTCCCCTTGTAATCAGCCTAGTGACTACCTGAGGCCTACTTGGACATCCAGAACAGTCCCCACCTTGAGACATGTAACTGAGTCACATCTCCCAAGTCCTTTTTCCACATAAAGTGCCATGTCCACTGGCTCCATCTCTGTAAGTCCATTAGTCAGCCTGCCATGCTGTCAAAAGAGGAAATTGTTAGGTTGGCCAAGCTAACTCTATCTTAGATCTGAAAAGAACCATTCTGTGAGATTCTGTTATAGGCGGTCGTAAGTCAGATAAGAGAGACATGCCACAGGCTCCTGCCTCCTTGCAGTTGTCCAGTTAAAAACCTGTAAGAAATATGCTGGCATCACAAGCCTCTGACACCCTGATAAGAAGAGCTGGCTGGAGAGTCCCAGTAATGAATGAGCTGCATGTCCTTGGCACCCTGATAGGAAAGACTTGTCTGTGAAGCCAGCTACTCCTCAGCCTGCCATAAAAAGAACTGCGTCCCTCCCTAATGCTGCTGGCACCTCTTTAGACTTCAGCTTGCTGTACTCCCAGGGTAAAACAAACTTCCTGGTATGTCTGTTACATTTGGTCTCGTGTGTTTTGATCTGGGCCTTGTTTTACCAATCATAAATGTTGTAAACAAATCACTAAAAATAATTCTTTTCAGCCAAGATTGGCAAAGGCTCAGATGTCTTGTCACACCATGGCAGGTGTGGTGGTGAACACAGAGCATGAATCCAAGCTCAAGGTGGGCTTAGTTTGAGCCTGTGTCTCCATTCACAAGCTCTGTGGGCTTGGGCCAAGCCATTCATGAATCATCGATGTTACTAAAGCATCAAAACCTTGAAGAAGTGGCAGAAAATGATGCATGCAGACAGAGGTGAGAGGACTGAGTATTACACTGAGGAGTTAGATGTGGAAAACGTGAGTTCTGTAAGCAGAGATCTCTTTACCTTGTTTATTGTCACTGTCACAATAGTGTTACCATGAGAAACATCTGATGAATGGGTGTTCAATTTCATGAACAGGTTCATATTAGAATTGACCCTGGCATGGAGTCAGGTTCAATAAATATTTGCAATTGTGAGTGAATAAAAGTACAAATGGATTCCGGGTAGCAATGTGATTTAGTAGCTTTTATTATTTCCACTTCAATAAGAGTTGCAAACTCCAGGCCTTTGGGAGGACCAGGTGGGTAGATTGCTTAGGTTCAAGAGTTTGAGACGACCACCCTGAGCAAGAGTGAGACCCCATCTCTACCCAAAACAGAAAAAACTAGCCAGGCATTGTTGCACACACCTGTAGTCCCAGCTATTTTGGGAGGCTGAGGCAAGAGAATTGCTTAAGCCCAAGAGTTTGAGGTTGCTGTGAGCTGTGACACCACAGCCCTCTACTGAGGGTGACATAGTGAGGCTCTATCTCAACAAAAAAAACAAAAACAAATAAAAAATGTGCTTGTAACAAAGGCCAAATGAGTTTGTATCCAAGGTTATTTAGGTTTGAGACTTCCAGGCCAGGTATGCTCACTTTGGCTCAAGTAAACTCTCTACATTTTATTTTGTTCCTTAACCTCTTCCTTTTAAGTCGACAATCTGCAATCCATTTCACAATCAGTCCCTTATTCTATAGATTTAGAAACAGAAGTGTCCCTGACATGTCCACAATCACTATATGGTTGTCAGAAAAGTTGAGACTGTACCTGGAAATTTTCACCATCGCACACCAAGGTGTGGGACCACAGGGAAGTCATCTAATCTCAATATCCATCCCTGTAAACCTGTCCCTGAAAGAGCAACCACCGTATCCTGAGCCTGCCCATCTGTGACTACACCAGGAGCCTGGAGGGCCGGATTAGTAACATTGTCATCAGAAATCCCAGGAAGTGAAGAATGTATCTTTTTTTTTTTTTTTTTAATTAAGATATTGTCACTCTATTGCCCTGGATAGAGTGTAAAGGAGTCTACTCTATCCTAACAACCTCAAACTCTTGGGCTCAAGCCATCCTCTTGCTTCAGCCTCCCAAATAGCTGGGACTACAGGTATGTGCCACAATGCCTGGCTAGTTTTTTTTTTTATTTTTGGTAGAGATGGGGTCTCGTTCTTGCTCAGGCTGGTCTCGAACTCCTGAGCCTAAGCAATCTGGGACTACAGATGCCCACCATAACGCCCAGCTATTTGTTGTAGTTGTCCTTGTTGTTTAGCAGGCCTGGGCCAGGTTCGGACCTGCCAGCCCCAGTGTATGTGGCTGGCACCCTAAACACTGAGCTACAGGCACCGAGTCTACAAGCAAGTTTTTAAAAACAAAGAAAGTGGGAGAGGGAATGGGCTGATACTGACAAGTCAGGCTTGCGGGGACTTCTCATTGTTTTACAGAAATAACATCAATTAGTGATTATCAATAAATACACCGTAAAGCTACAGGGTGTGGGGTTACAGTGCCCAGGGTGGTGTTATTGTTACAGCACAACCAAGCTGTATCGCCCACTATGCAGAGATGAGCCAATATACGGAGGCACCTGAGGCTGCAATAGAGGAGTTTCTTAACGTCACAGAATACCAGGTGAGGAGACAAGAAGAATTTCTCAAATTCATCTCCTCAAGAATTTGGGAGATCTGGTTCTTAAAGACAGTTTGGTAGTCAAAGCACTAGGCAAATGGATCTACCAACTGACCAGGTTTGGGGTGGAATCGCAGGGGTGCCAATCCTATCTTCTTGTGCTGAGGCAGTTCCAGGGTGGGGGGTCCCAATACCACTTCAGTCAATTCCTTGGTATGGGCCACTGGTTTGGGTGGGTCAGCCTGTCCCCTGGAACGGGGCCTGAAGATACCTGAAAAACTAGGCTTAGGTTTCACAAAGATGATGTTATCTATGGAGAAAGAGAAGAATCTTTATGACCATCAGCTATGTGACTCCTGGATAGCATTACAGGAAAGCAAACTAGGGGACAACAGCTGGTTATTATTATTATCATTATCAGCTAAGTCTGTGCCTTTGCAGAGTTTAGACCCCTAACACAGTTCTCACCTTGACCCTTTTATTAATTCATAAAGGGCGATTTCATACTTAGGTTACTGTATAGTTACTGCAATAGCAAGCTATTTCAGTAACCATACAGCTCCAAGTGGGGAGTAGGATCCCACTATGTCTCATTTTCATGACCCTCTGGGCCTGATGTTTTTTTAAAAACTCTCATTGTTTCAATGAAAGTTCTTCTGTTTTTTTCTCAACGTGCTCCCAGATGTGGCAGTCTCTGATTGAATGACCCCACCTCGCTGGGTGACATCACCTGCATCTTCAGGGTCAGTTACAGACTTTAAGGATGCCCACCAGTATTTGCCAAGACTACAAGCAACAGAAGGTACCAAGATCCAAGAAAAGAGATAATGAAATCTGCTTCTTCCACGTTTAACTCAACCAGATCACGCTTACTGAGAGTAGCTTCTGTAGCAAAGCCTCTTACAGGTATACCCTTGAAAGGAACCAAATCGTTTAACCCAGAATATATTTCCTTGACATATTTCAAGATGGCTACTCAGAAGGGCTGGAAATATATGAATAGCTGAAAGGCTATCTTTTGTGGAGGAGATATGCATCTATAAAGAAAATCCATTTAGATGCAATGAAGATTTCTCCGAAACCCTCCCCTGTCTAGGTCCACAAAAAATGAACTTGGAGTCCAATATTGTTAAAGGTCTGAAAGAAACATTTGCTGTGTATTCTTTCTGAGGGCTGCTATCTGTGAGGTTTCATCTACATAACAAAAGCACCTCTGCTATCCGGGACCCCTCTCCCCCTCTCCCACATCCTAAGTTACTGCCATAACATCTGGGAGGAATGCTCTGCATCCTCATTCTTTCTGTAACCCAATATGGTATAAAAGCATCAACTATCTGGCCATTTATTTGAAATGTTATGTTTTTTGTAAGACTCCCATGCATGGTAAAACATTTGTGTGCCTTTCCTCTTAGTAATCTGCCTTTTGTAGTTGATTTCTCAGCAAACATTCAGAGGAGACGTTTTCCCTTGGCCCCTACAACCTCATAGCCATCTCTGTCCATTTGAAGGAAAGAAAATTGTTCCGAGCAATTCTGGGAAGGATGCTGAGAAGGATTATTTTTGATCCCAGACAAACCCAGAAATATCTTACTTCTTAATACTCTGAATAAATGATTCATGGAATGCATGCGGTTTAAGGAACTGAATGCTTTTTCGTTGTTTTCCTGGAACTCTGCATTTCTGAACAGTCTCTAAAGACCAATAATAAATATACATGTCCATATAGCTAAGTGATTATCAGAAGGCCCTATGTTTCTGTTACATTTGCTTCAGAAAAAAAATTCATTAATAAGTAAACATATTCCATGAGTATGCCAGATAAAACAAGGGTAATGAGATCCGCTTTTAACAAGTCAATACGAAGAGTAACAGATGATGACTTTTTAGGGGATTTTCCTGTAAGTTCCCTGAAAGCCCCATAAATCTTTCCCTTCATTTAGTTCCATCCACAACTATTTTCTCCTGATTAAAAATTTACCCTCCTCCAGTTAAAAATCTAGTCAATTACAGAGTTGCAAAAGTATGATAAGAATGTGGCAAGCAGCAAGAATCATGGCGGTGCATCTTCCGATGGCTGAAGTTCTCTGAATGTCCTGAATAATCCAAGGCTACCACCCTATGTTCTTAGTGTGGGGGGAGAAGATTAATGTGTAGTTGGGATTAGCAAGCAAGCATCAAGTGTGATTTGAAGAATGTTAAAAGTGGATTGTGCTGAATTGGCTTGCCCCACCATCATTGCCTCCTTTTTTTTTTTTTCCTTGAGACAGAATCTCACTTTGTCACCCTCAGTAGAGTGCTGTGGTATCACAGCTCACAGCAACCTCAAACTCTCGGGCTCAAGTGATCCTATTGCCTCAGCCTCCCAAGTACCTGGGACTATAGGCATCACCACAACACCCAGCTATTTTTTTTTTTTTTTTTTTTTTTTTTTTGGAGACAGGGTCTTGCTCTTGCTCGGGCTGGTCTTGAACTTGGGAGCTCAGGCAATCCACCTGCATTGGCCTCCCAAAATGCTGGGACTAAAGGCGTGAGTCACTACACCTGGCCATCATTGGCTTTTTTGCCTATATATCCCATTGTCTGGCACATAGCAAAAAAAAAAAGGAATCAATCAATGCTTCTGGCACATGGCAAAAAAAAAGAAAGAAAAAAGGAATCTTTCTAAGTTGCAGCAAGTGTAAAGATTTGCATTCACTACTTTTGTAGAATTCACGCATTGGCTCAAATGAATGAGTGAGTTCAGTCTTAATTGGGCAAGATTCAAGGTCATAATTGTCTTGTACCATAAAGGGTTTGCAAAGGTCTGACATGAAGAAGGAGATCCTACTAGTCCCCCACCCCTGAGCTTTAAATTGTATTATGCAAAGAAGAGGCGATTCAGAATCTTATACACCTGGTTGGATCCAAGCCCCACCATTGTAAATCAGTTAATGACCTTGCACAAGATACTTAATATCCCCAAGTCCCAGTTTTATGCTCACCTGTCAAGTGGCTGTAATAATGGCTAGTTCATAGGGATAGTGAGAATAAAATATCAATGTAAATTACCCAGACTAGCAATGACTATAGCAATTGATCAACCTAAATATTCAGGTTTTTCTCCCAACCCTTCCTCACCTGCTAACCCCTTGGCTCTGATTAATTCTATTTTAATTCCGATTTCCCAAGAAACCTAAGTAGGAAAAAAAAAAAAAAATGTGTAACACGCTACTCAGAACATTTTTTCCCATTAGTAAATACATTGCAAAGTCTGTATAATTTGATTTTGGAACTTGAAGGTTGGAATCTTAAAAAAAAAAAAAAAAAAAAAAAGGAATCATTCTAAGCTGCAGAGAGTTTTATAAAGAATTTAAAGATTTAAAGAATTTAAAGATTTTATAAAGAATTTAAAGATTTGCATTCACCACTTTTGCAGTCTGATCTTTGTTTTAAGAAAATTCTTTAATTGTACAGATCTGAAAGAAAGTACTTCATTAGTGTTCCTGGTGCTTTGAGGTAACTGTTGACCTACATGCAATGTTTCACATTAAGAAGAAATTTGGTAGAAGAATTGGAACATGGCTAGATTTAATCGAGCTAAGCTAAAGCCATTTAAGAATTTCTTGCCTTTTACCAGTAGAGGTGGAGGGTAGTCCCTGGGGGAAGTATACTGGGAGTGTTTCTAAGCTCCATGTCACTTTAGAGGGCCTTGTGCACACTGGTGTATGTGCTCTGGATATTGTTCATAAAAGGACCTGTGTTTCTTGCCAAAATATGCTTTATACCAGAACAGAGACAGTGGAAAGTACTGGCCTGAGCATGGTACAAACCAAATTGGGCTGAAGTATCAATATTCATAAATGATACTATGAATGAATGAATGACCCAGAAGGTACTGACATCAAATCATTATGCTCTGTGACGTGATTCTCCTGCAGGAGCCACAGAGCAAGGCCATGCCTCCTGTGTGTAGGAATGGGTTCCCCTTGAGGGAAAAGGGCATGTTTCTTGTTAATTACTGAGGAAAAGGTAAATTCTGGGACAGGAATCAGGGACTTGGATGTAGGACTCCAGTCAGGCTACTGGTAAGGACAGAAGATACCCAGAAAAAGCAAGGTCTGAAAGAACAAAAGGTTTTTCACAGGAGCCCAAGGACACTCCTGCAAAGTGTTCATGGTGACTCAGCTCTTAGGAATCTGTAGAAACTGAACTTCCTGGGACCTTGAAATTAACGCTTGCTTCTGCTTTTGTAAAAACTTGTGCCCGCCTTCTCCAGCTTGATTCAAACTGACCAATGGGAAGAGTGCCCCTGGGCAAAGGGACCTTGGCTGGAGATAAAAGGGAAAAACAGAGCCAATTGGAGAGCTTGGCCCTTTTGGGACTCTAGTCTTCCATGCCTCTGCCAGCTGAAATAAAGCCTTTCCTCTTTCAAACACAGGCGTTAGGCTGTTTCTTTCTCTCCATCAGACCTCTTTTCCTGCAACAGTAAAACATTCTTCTCTCTGTGTGCCGGGCATGTGGCTTACAATACACATAGCCTGGCATCAGCTGTCCTACGGACGATCCACAGAAGAGGATCTGTTCTGAAGCAGTTGGATTTCAAGGCAGCTGCCTGCATCCTAAAATGTCAGGGTTTCAGCCAGCTGTCTGTGGCCTCAGTTCTTGAAACACTCTTGGTCAACAAATGACCATACACCCCAAAGTAAGGTAAGCATGAAACAAAGTTTACTGAGGAAGAGAAAGATAGGCTTACAGAGAAAAAAAGTTTACAAAGCGGGATATATTCGCCATAGACAGCAAACGGGACTCCATTGCCACAACAAGTAGGCAAAGACACCATGAGCATGACCAGGATTTCTATTTTATACCACCTGGGTTGGACCCACCTTGTGGTTCAGAGGTCACCTTGGAACTGGAGTCCTACTGTGCGTGTGGACCTCCCAAGACACTCCCCAAGAGCCCACAGTGTGGACCGCAAGGTAGATTGAAGCTAATGACATGGTAATTAGCCTTAAGGCTGTTCTAGGTCACCTACAAGACTCTACTGTATCTGTTTCTAGGCTAGATAGTCTTCTACATCATCTTGCAGGCAGCATGCTAAGTTCCAATTGGTAGATGGGTAAGGTGTGCCCTCCTCTCCAGGTGTGAGCAATCACTTGGGACAAAATTTGGGTGGGAAACACAAAGATGGAGGCCTGGGCCCCCCACCACTTTGCTCTCTTTCCCAGGAGAGCCATTCCTAACTACCTACCTAAAAAAGCCACAGTGGAGGTAACAGGTGGAAGCAGTTAAGAGGCACTCTGCCCAGAGCCACTGTCATACTAACAGTGTTGCATGGAGAGAAAGAACACCTGAACACACGTGTTTCAGCCAGCAGAGTCATGGAGTACTAGAGGCCAAAAATGGCCATGCTCCCTGACTGGCTCTGTCTTTTCCCATTTATCTCCAGCCAAGGTCGCTTGTCCACAGGTACCCTTCTCACTGGTCAGTTTGAATCCAATTGGAGAAGGCGGGCACAGGCTTTTACAGAAGCAGAAGCAAGTGTTAGTTTCAAGGTCCCAGAAAGTTAATGTTCTACAAATTCCTAAGAGCTGAGTCACCATGAGGAGGACTTTGTAGGTGTGTCCTTGGGGTTTCTGTGAGAAAATTTTTATTGTCTCTAAGCTTACTTTTCCCAGGTATCCTCTCTCATCAGCTACAGGTGCAATGGCTCAGAGAGAACGTGCCAAAGGATTTATTTGAAAGCATACATCAGACAGCACCAGGGCAGCATCTTGGGAGGGGTAAAGATTCTTCATGGATAAGGGGAGGCTCAAGCCAACATCACATAATAAAGAAAAAAAAATGTTTTTTGAGAAAGAGTCTGACTTTGTCACCCTCAATAGAGTGCCATGGCATCATAGCTCACAGCGACCTCAAACTCTTGGGTTCAAGTGATCCTCTTGCCTTAGCCTCCCAAGTAGCTTGGGCTACAGGCACCTACCACAACACCCAGCTAGACTTTTCTATTTTTAGTAGAGACAGGGTCTTGCTCTTTCTCAGGCTGTTCTCCAACTCCTAAGCTCAAGCAATCCACCTGCCTCAGTCTCCCTGAATGCTAAGGAGTACAGACAGGAGCCACCAAGCCCAGCCAATAAAGAAAATCCTACCATCAAAATTGTATATTCATAGACTGCTTAAACCTTAATATTTTGTTTACATGTGAATCTTTTCCCTTACCCTGCCCATCTCAACTTAACTGCTTTAAATACTTTCCAAACCAATAATTCTAAAGAGCAGAAAATGAACAGAATGGAAACCTTTTGTACCTGATCACCAAAACCAGGTATCCCACATCAATCAGCCCACCCTGTGAGCACACCTGGAGTTTTTGTGCTTGCCAGATAGAAATTATTTCTTTTGCCAGATAGAAATTATTTCTGCATTATTAATTCGGTCCTGAATTATCCACAGCAAAACTGGATCTGTGTTTTATTCACAGAGGAAGACTGTGCGAGTTTCCAACGTCAGCTCACTCAGAAAGAAGAACGCTTCTGTGAGGCTGTTCTGCGGTTCGCCTGATCACATTTCCAGACACCACCACAGCAAATTAAGCAGAGGATAAAATCATTTAGAAGCGTATCTAATGCACAGGATAAACATGAGCTACTGGAAAGAAGTATAGATCAGTAAGAAGGAGAGGGGAGAAAAAAATGGAAGAAAGCACAGCCCAGTTGGAACAGAGGGAAGGAATCACACACCACTCAACAGGGGAAATCGTTGCATTTCACCCAGGCAGGTGCACTGGGCATGTTTGTGCATTAAATCATTACTGCGATTTAAAGAGCCTGTGGAAGAAGGCAATGTTACAGATTGATTCACACGCTATTTATAATTCCTTAACAATGTTTGATGTTCTTCAGTCAGAGAAAAATAGATCATGGGAATAGTTCCCTAAAAAAAAGAAAAAAAAAAAAGTTAAATCCCTGCTGAATGAAGTAGTGCAACCACCGTTTATATTTTTTCCAGCACTGTAAAAATTTCTTTGCTGTCATGCACAAAGCTGTATAAAACGTGATGCGTGGAGGATATTTACTTACCCAGGCACAAGAAAGAGGAAACTAATCAAGTTCTGAGGCCCCACCCAAGAATCCGAGAGGAAGACCTGAGTGATGAGCTTCAAAGCCTCTGTCCCACCCTGAGCAGAGGGCCTGGGGATTGGGAAAGAGACTGATGCACCCCATAGTGATGCACGCGGAACAGTGATGTTCAACCGGCATGCCAGGGAAATGTTTAAAGATCACTCATTAAATTACTTTTGAAAGAAGTTCAAAGCGCAGCAAGTGTGTATATATATACACACATATATATTTTATTTTATTTTATTTTATTTTTTGAGATAGAGTCTCACTTTGTCACTTTGGGTAGAGTACTATGCCGTCATAGCTCACAGCAATCTCAAACTCTTGGGCTCAATCCTCTTGCCTCAGCCTCCCTGGTAGCTGGGACTACAGGTGTCCCTCACAACACCCAGCTATTTTTAGAGATGGAGTCTTGCTCTTGCTTAGGCTGGATCAAATTCCCAAGGTCAAGTAGTCCACCCACCTTGGCCTCTCAGAATGCTAGGATTACAGGCATGAACCACTGTGCCCAGACTAGTATATTCTTTTTTTTTTTTTTTTTACTCTTTTTGTTGTTGTTGTTGTTGAACAACATAATTTAAGTGTGAAGTGGGAGTTTAACTGTAGGTTCTAGTGTGCCATGAGATTAAAAAAAAAAAAAAAAAACTTTGGAAAACACTGCCTTAGACTATAGACATTTCTGGAGAGCTGAGAAGGAACAGGAGAGGAAAGGACAGAGACCCTTTCCTCTGTGCCCTTGAACCCCTCTCAGCACTCAGGAGACAGAAGAAGCTAAATCACTGCCGTGGCTTTAGTCCCTTTTGGCAGGAATTTCTGTCCTTTCACAGGTGTTAGGTTAATGGGGGTGGGAGTCTCTACAATTTCACTAAGTGCCTTCATTTTCTTACCATGGCTTTGGCGGGCTGGTGGAACGCTGCGTCATGAGGCAATAGCTGAGTTTTCCCATCACTTCTGGAGAGAGGCAAAGTATCCATGCAGTGGTAAATAATCCTCAGCATGAGAAGAGAGGGAAGGACGCTGCCAAGGGAATCCAAAAAAAGTTGCTTCTTTGGCCTATTTCAAATTCAGAAGGGCTGGAAATGGTAAGAGGAGAATTGCTGTCTTTTGTGGGAGAAGATACATATTTGTAAAGAAAATCAGCATAGTTGCAACAACCAGGCTTTCTCCAAGGCCTTTCCTTGTCTGGACTTAGACAGACTAACTGAGAGTCTGACATCTTTATTTATTTATTTTTTTATTGTTAAATCATAGCTGTGTACATTAGTGCAATCAAGGGGTACAATGAAAAGGTTGAAAGAAACACTTTCTGTGTATTCTGAGGGCTGCTACCTGGGAGATGTCATTTACATAACAAGGCACATTCCCTGCCCTGCCTCCTCTTCTCTCCCTCCCATTATCTGGACCCATAACCCAGTGTACCACCATAACCTGTCGGGGCCACGCCTCGTACATGCATTTTTTTTAAAGACCTCAAGATGGTGTATAACTTTCTGAACCTCATTAAGGGGTTGGAGTAATCACTCTGTGGTTCTCTGCCCTGCATGTTAATAACTTCGTATACCTATTCTCTTATTAATCTGCCTCTGTCAGTGGATTTTTCTGCAAACCTTCATAAAGCAAAGGGAAAGTTTCCCTCGACGTCTATCCACAATGTCTTACCTACAACCAGGAGGAGACCTTGGGGAAAAGGTGTACTCCCAGTCACCAAGAACCACCACGGGGACCTTCAGTCCCCAGACGGGGGCCTCCCTGTTCCCTGCGACACTGGGTGCCTACCACAGCTGAACAATTTCCTCAATGCTGGCTGAAACTAAAAAAAAAAACAAACTTAATCTCTGTCCTCCAGGAGCTCACCGATTATAAAATAAACACAATGCCTATAAAATAGGCATTGTGAAATTAAATATGCAAACCTAAAGCTGTTGGAACTTTCAATCATTCTGAGCCTTGAGAGCAATATGGCTATGTGGCCTGAGTCACATGGCATGTAACTGCTACCTTTTATTTTCTGCAAATAATTACGAAGACCAAGTGGCAATAGAGATCAGATCCCCTCAGATGCCTGACACACAGTAATAATCTTCTTTGGAAGGTACTGTCACCAGTAACATAATTTAGAAAGATGTCCAGAAATACAAGGGGTCTTCAAACTGCAGCCCGCGGGCCACAGGAGGCAATATGATTGTATTTGTTCCCGTTTGGTTTTTTTACTTCAAAATAAGATATGTGCAGTGTACATAGGAATTTGTTAATAGTTGTGTTTTGTTTTGTTTTTTTAACTATAGTCCACCCCTCCAATGGTCTGAGGGACAGTGAACTGGACCCTTGTTTAAAAAGTTTGAGGACCCCTGAAGACAATCATTGTTAGCTGAATTTTCACAGTATTTATTTTAAAAAAGAGAGAGAGGCAGGATCTTGCTCTGTGACCGCGAACTCTCGTGCTCAGGTGATTCTCCTGCTTTGGTTTCCCAGAGTGCTTGCTGGAATTATAGGCATGATCCACCATGCCTGGCCCTTCATAGTACTTTTGCAAATGTTTTCCAACCTCTTTTCTTTTTTTTTTGTAGAGACAGGGTCTTACTTTGTCGCCCTTGATAAGAGTGCTGTGGCATCATAGCTCACAGCAACCTTCAACTCCTGGGCTTAGGTGATTATCTTGCCTCAGCCTCCTGAGTAGCTGGGACTACAGGTGCCTGCTGCCACAACTCCCGGCTGTTTTTTTGTTGCAGTTTGGCTGGGGCCAAGTTTGAACCTGCAACCCTCAGTATATGGGGCTGGTGCCCTACCCACTGAGCCACAGGCACCGCCCACCAACCTCTTTTCTGATGAAGCCCCATGGAAATGCTATGCCCCATTTCCAGGCCACATCTTTTAAGAAATAGCCCTTCTTTTATGTCCTTCAGCAATTAATTTTTTCCCTTAATGGTTAATTCTGAGATACAATTTGTTTTGCTGTCATAAATAATACCTTATTTCAGACTACACAGTAGAGTTGGTTAGCACTGGTGTAGTACAACGCCATACATCTTCAACTGAGAACTCGGCTGAATTTTCTTGGGAAGTTTGCCCACTGATTATCAGAGTAGAAAGTAGCCAAGAGCCCAGACACTGGAGCTAGATTGCCTGCGTTCTAATCCCAGCTCCAAACATTTTAATTTTGGAAAATATTTCTCAATGTGCCTGCAAGTATTTCATCCCCGCCTTTTGCTTTTTCACTATCTTTGGGTCTCTTTACATGGAAATCGATACTTTGGTTTCTGCCTCCCTACAGTTCAGCTTCCCTCTCCATCTATCTTTTTATCCCTTCCGGATGCTTCTGAAATTGTTTGATCCAATTTTTCATCCTTTTCATTTTCAGCTTTATCTCTTCTGCTAAGCCATCATCCATATCATCTCTACTTCAACAATTATATTTTCAAAGCCAGTATTTGAAATCGCTTCCCAATACTCGCCCTTATTTCCTGGTGATGTTAATTGCACGTATTTTACCATCTGGACCTGTTTTACTCTGGATTCTGCTTCCTCTTGTAGAGATCTGCCTTCCTTTCATTGTGCTTGCACTCCTCACGTGCTTGGCAATTTCCCTGGTGTCTTTGCTTTTTATTCTCTTAGGACTAACAGTTTAGCTACTAGTTCTATCTACCCAGAGAAGGGTGTGAAAACCTCAGATCGAGGTTCTGCCCTGTGGGAATAGGCCTACGGAGCTCCTAGAATCATGGTAAAACCTCTGTAAGTTGACCACCCAAGGGACTACAACAAACTGGTCAATATAAAGAGGTGGTCAACATAAGGAACTAGGCCTGCTGTATTGATATGTACATGTGGTGCATGTCTGGACTGTGACAATTAGGTCGATTTATGGAGATGGTCGGCGTAGGAAGGTGCTCAGCTATAGAGATTCTATTGTATCATAATCTGGGCTCAAACATTCCCTGTCCTCCCAGGCATGCTCCTCCCCAAGAAACCTCATAGTTAATCAAGTGCTCCATACAGCACTGATTTGCAGGTGCAGGCTTCTGACTGCAATAATGACTTTGCCCTTGGGAAAGTTCCCAGGACTGCCAATCCCCTTTTCTCGTCTAATGACTTCCTATCCCGGCAGGGCTCCTGAACTGCCCTGAGCTTGCCTAACCTTGCAGCATCAGGCTGGGCTTCTTTCTCTTCTTCTTTTTTCTTTGAGACAGAATCTCACTTTGACACCCTCAGTAGAGTGCTTTTGCGTCACAGCTCACAGCAACCTCAAACTCTTGGGCTCAAGCAATTCTCCTACCTCAGCCTCCTGAGTAGTTGGGACTACAGGTGCCCCACCCACCACAACACCCAGCTATTTTCAGAAATGAGATCTCACTCTTGCTCAGGAAATCCATCTGCCTAGGCCTCCCAGAGTACTAGTATTACAGGCTGGCTTTCTCACCACATGATGGCAATGAGGTTGACAACGGTCTCTCCAGAGAAGAGCAGAGGCCACAGCTAGGAGTTCCTTCCCCCCCCTTCCCCCCACCCCCGTCTCCCTCTCCTAGCCCACAGCCCTCTCCCACTCCAGGCAGCATCCACCCACCTGCTGTTCTTCTCACACTAGGATTCTATCACTGTTTGTTGTTCCAATTTTCAGGAGGGTGTGACCATGTTCCAACTTGCCCTGTCTGGTAGTCATGGTCATTTAAGTCACTGTTGCCGTCTTTCCCATGGTGGCTCCAGGATTAGGGTCAGAGGAAGGAGTTGGCAATCTGTGCTAAGTTTCCACCCTATCCTAAAAGCAGAGATGGAGGATAGCCTGCTGGACCATGGCATCATCTGTGCTGAGAGACCTTGGATACTCATTAAGCCTCCAGCTTCTGGGCCAGACACAGTTCCAGACCAACCTGAGCAAGAGCAAGACCCCATCTCTACAAAAAATAGAAAGCTTAGCCAGGTGTTGTGGCAGACACCTGTAGTGCCAGCTCCTCGGGAGACTGAGGCAGGAGGATCACTTGAACCCAAGAGCTTGAGGTTGTTGTAGTTAGGTTGAGGCCATGGCACTCTAGCCTGAGCAACAGAAGGAGATTCTGTGTCAAATAAATAAATAAATTAAATAAAGTCCCAGGTTCTTTAATGGGAACTATGCAAAAAATCAGCCTTGAATTGTCACATCTCCTGGCAGGATTCCTTGTCTCCAGGCACAAGCTCCAGTCACCTGCCTCCTCATGCCTTCACCAGATTAGCCCTTGTGATACATCATCCTCAGCTAGGCATCTGCCTCTCAAAAATTGCTGGTGAGGAAAAAACCTGCTGCTGGCATCTTTGCCATGAACTGTAGATTTCTCAGCCTGTCATTTTAATCCCTCTACCAATGGGTTTATCCTTATACCCAGATTTTAATTTTTCTGTATGCACTTTCTCTCTTGTCACCCAAAAGGAATTCACACAATTTCTCTTCTATTGTAGGTTTTTTCCTCAGGACTATTTTTTATTCCTACCTCTTACCTGCATGCCATCCAACCTAGTTCAAGGTCAACCCTAAATGGCTACCTGAGTCTCCTCAGCTGGGATTCCTCTTTTCCTCACCTCACCTGAGTTCCTAAAGTAAAGATTCAAGCACCATTAATCTGGGACATTTCATTGACGGAGTGTCCTCCGTTAGCTTACAAGTTTCTTGAGGGCAGGAGTTTTTCCTTGTTATCATGTGTAACTTCCAGAGTCTTGAATGTGATCTTACACACATTCAAAGGAATCAGAGGTTATTTATTGTACATTGATTGATGCCTGTCAACTAATTCCACAAGTCACATTGTTTAAGCCCTTAGGCCAGATAGAGATCAGCTCACTTTCTACTTTCTCAGCATTATGCCCAGCACCAAGATATTCAAAGCACTATGTAATTCTTTTGCTGCTGTTGTTGTTGTTGTTGTTGTTGTTGTTGTTGTTGTTGTTGTTTGGGGATAGTGTCTCACTCTGTCCCCTGGACTAGAATGCAGTGGTGTCATCCTAGCTCACTACAGCCTTGAACTCCTGAGCTGAAAGGATCCTCCTCTGTCATCCTATTAAGTAGCTGGGACTACATCCATGTGCCACACTGCCTAGCTCATTTTTCTATCTTTAGTAGAGACGGGTTCTTGTTTTTGCTCAAGCTGGTCTCAAACCCCTGAGCCCTAAGGATCCTCCAGGCCCAGCCTCCCATGGAGCTCAGCCTAGCACTATGTAATTACATCGTTGCATCAGGAGTTTCATTTCTACAGCAAATCTACAAATACATTGCAGGCCCTTTCTCTGGCATCTCATAATGAGAAACCTAAATAGTAATGATTCATTTGTCATGTCCCAGGTGAAAGAAAGCAGTGACCTTCTGGAAAGTATATGCATCTTAAAAAAAAAAAAAAAAAATTGACTGAATGTAGTGACCTTGACTTATCCAAAATAGTGTCCAGAAAGCAAATAGGATTCATCCCAGATAGGACTAAGTTTGTAATTGTTGCTCAGTACTAGATAAGCTCATGAACAAATCTAATTACTTGATATCTCATCTGCCAGCCTCAATAGGTCACCCTTCATTACCTGGGAGTGTTTTAAATTTACAAGACATTGGAAATGCTGAAGCCCTGAACATCATGATTACTCACAAAGTACTTTATTACAGAAGGGTACTCCTGAGCAACTTGAACTGTTCTGTTCTCAGTCCTCAACCTTGCAGTTTCAAAGCAGAAATAGACCATTGGTAACAATACAGGCAAGTACTTCAAACCACAGATTTGACCTTAAAATTATACACCTGAAAGTTAACAATATTGTTTACTTAGAAAAAAAAAATCGCAAACACTGTAACACACGTGCATCCGTCATTTCTAACTTTGACCTCTGTTATATTTGGCTTTCTCAAACACAAAAGAAGAAAAGTTGGGGAAATTTCCATCAATCTTAGGTAAAGAAAAAGAATGAAACATTAAAAGCTAAAGGGCCCATGTTAAAACCTTGTTATGACAATTTTCTAGCTGTGTAACTTGGGCCACATACTTGAACTTTCATAGACCCATTTTCTTCCTCTGCAAAATGGATAATAATACCTATTGAAGGGGATTCAGCAGCAGCGTACCCAGAGAGGAGACCAGAGAGGTTCAGGCCAAGTTTAATCAAAGGGGACGGAGACTGCCTGGGCAAAGACAGCAGCTGCTCGGAGAGTGGCTGGGGGCTTGTTTTTATACTGTGAGTGAGGGGGAGAGTCCACAGGTTGCTAGAAGGGTTTGGGGGGGCTGGGGTTGCTCCTGCAGAACTCTTGGGGCCAGGTAAAAATTATTGCACATATATTGGTCATCATCATCACTTTTCTTCATTAAAAAAAAATCCTAATGTCAATGTATGCATGGCACTAAATTAGGTACCCTGATAGATCAGGAAAGAATCCCATTAAAGTTGTTGTATTTTAATTAACATATTTTAAAATTCATTGGAGCACTATCTCTAATACTCAAGGGCACTAGTTTTACATTGACTAATATACTTCAAACATTCAAAGCACTTAACATTCAAAGATACTGTCTAGAAATCTTGACATGGTCACCCAAGAATAATTAAAGGACTGTGTAACAGCACCGCAGCAAGAAGTTTACTAACGTTGCCAAGAGGCGGGCGTTTGAGGTGTAAATTTACCCTGGGCTTTCCTTGTTTGTTTCATTTATGCTTAAGAGAAAGACTTCCATGCGGAAACCACTTTAAAATTACCTCTGAAAGATGAGAATGGTATGTGTTCTTTCAAGGAAACAAATTTTACACCTTCATCAACTTTACCTATCAAGACTAAGCAACTCAAAGAATTTTAAGGAGATTTCTTTAAGAAAGAAATTCCCGTAAAAGAATAAAAAGAAATTATATCTCAAAGGAGATGGATAAAGGAATAAAAGCTATATATTCAGTGTTTTGACTAACTTTAAATGCAGAAACCTGGGAATAATTGTGTTTGTTTGTTTGTTTGTTTGTTTGTTTTGAGACAGGGTCTCACTCAATCACTCTGGGTTTGGGTGCCATGGCATCACAACTCACAGCAACCCCTAACTCTTGGGCTCAAGCAATTCTGTTGCCTCAGTCTTCTGAGTAGCTGGGCCTACAGGCGCCTGCCACACACTGGCTAATTTTTCTATTTTCAGTGGAGATGGGATCTTGCTCTTGCTCAGGCTGGTCTCGAACTCCTGAGCTCAAGCAATCCACCTGCCTTGGACTTCCAAAGTACTAGGATTACAGGCATGAGCCACCATGCCGGCCAATAATTTTTATTACCTTTGTATATTTTGGTTATCTGGATTGCTCTAATGAGCTATTATGGTGTCTTTCGAAAGTCACTATATTATAAGGAGAATTTTTTTAAAAAGAATGTTTTCTGCTATCTCATTTGATGACAAAAGAAGAAGAAAGCAAATCATAATCACATAGTAAAATTATGGTTTAATTATCTCTAATGGTCTGATGGGCTGGTCCAGTGCATAGTTTATTTAATTCTGTTGGTTATTATTGGGCTGTGAAAATCAGCACTGGCTGTTAATTGTGCTTCTTTATATGTTCATGATCACAATTCAAGTAATAGTAATTAATGAGCTACCATTTATCATTTTCTATGAGTCAGGTACTATGTTAACATATTTACATACATTATATATATAAGCATATAATACATATATATACTTTTTTTTTTTTTTTTGAAACAGAGTCACACTCTGTTGCCCTGGGTAGAGTGCCATGGCATCTTAGCCCACAGCAACCTCAAACTCTTGGGCTTGAGCAATCCTCTTGCGTCAGCCTCCAGAGTACCTGGACCTACAGGCACCAGCCACAACGCCTGGCTAGTTTTTCTACTTTTAGTAGAGACAGGGTCTCTCTTTTGCTCAGGCTGGTCTTGAACTCCTGAGCTCAAGGAAGCCACTCACCTTGGGCTCCCAGAGTACTAGAGTTACAAGTGTGAAATCCCTCTAATAGCCTTTGAAGTGAACATCATTCTTGTTTGTCCTTTGAAAATTAACTGATTTGCCCAAGGTCACATGGAAGATTCCAGATCAGTTGATCAGTAACACTAAGGACCTGCCAATATGCCTGGCTGTTTCTACTATGAATGTAGCTGGTGCTTATCAGATGTCAGGAGGTCATAGTTTTGATAGAGTACTAGGAAAGCATACTGATTTATAAAACGTCATCTGCCACATAACTGGACGAAAACCTGCCAAAATTTAGGCTATATAGCACATATGTTATTCGATTAAATAGTTTTAGATAGCCAAGAATAGAAAGGATAGAAAAGAAACATTGCCCCTTGATCTCTCTCTAATAAGTAATCTGTTTTCCGAGATCATTTTACTTTTGAACGGCTCAATTACATAGAAGACTGGTATCCGAAACAAGGGACTAAAGGGAATCCCTCCAATGTTTAATATCCAATGATCAAATAGTGAGCTATCCCTGACCTTGAATTCTCTCACAAGTTCAGGTTATGTTCTGAACATTATATTTATACTATGATTTTGTTTCATTCTGGCTTGAAGAAAGAAACTCTTATGGCAATACCTCCGTGAGTAGCTGTGGTCAAGTATTTATTAAAAAGGACATATTGATTTAAACTGACCGCAGATGAACTCTTTGTTCCAGTAACATTCTTATTCAAGGTATTGATTAAAGACTTTTTATGCAGAAAGCATTTTTCTTGTCAGTTCAGTTATGCTGGCTTTTGTAATAAGCTAATTTGATTTCCTTTTTTAACCTTTGTTTGATTAGGGTAGCAGACATTCGCATTAAAATTCAAGGGAGATGAAGTCTATCATCGATCTTGACTCCCTCACGGACCTCTTGTACTCAGTGAGAGATGATTTACAGAATGTCAAGAGTCTTGGAACAATCATAATGAGAGACGGGGGAAAAAAGTCACTTCAGACTTATAAACCAGTAAGGGTTTATTTGACAGAAAGGGCAATTGCATTTGGTGGATCTGTTTTAGAGAAATCAAATCCAGGAAGTTTAATTTTGTTCTTAGGCCAAGTCATTAAAAAAATCTATGAGATAAGCTGCCATTGATAAAGACCTTGCTAGTTAAACCAAAACATTTCAAAACATCTGAAGAGGTTAAACAAAACACATATATTATTGTTTGTCGCAAAGAGAGATCAGAAGTAAACTCTAATATTTATTTTCTCTAATTCTATTTTTACTTTTAGGGATGGGGACTTGCTGTGTTGCCCAGGCTTGTCTCAAAGTCCTGCCCTCAA
Source organism: Loris lydekkerianus (assembly GCA_963574355.1). Taxonomy (NCBI): domain Eukaryota; kingdom Metazoa; phylum Chordata; class Mammalia; order Primates; family Lorisidae; genus Loris; species Loris lydekkerianus. The sequence continues at coordinate 29,066 of CAUYPK010014772.1, forward strand.
GTGATCCTCCTGCCTTGGCCTCCCAAAGTGCTGAAATTATAGGTGTGAGCCACTGCACACAGTCCTCGAATATTTTCTCATAAAGATGTTCCTGGTGACACACTAGCCTCAAGTAAGTGTGTGATTTAATCCTCTATTGCTTTCTCTGAGAATTCTGGAGATAAATTCCATGTTATCATTCCACATCTCCCAGAAGTGTACCCGGCATTAATCCTCTTTCACAGTAAGACTCAAAGCTATTTGCAAATTCCTATAGTTGCCCTGGCCTCTGTATCATTTTCCTAGACAGAGACCAATGTATTCTGTGGCCTGAATAGCTCATTCATGTAATCTCTATTTGGGTCGTTTCTGGAAGTGGAGGCTCCTTTCATTTTCTGAGGAGTTCCATTGGAACTGGGATTTTTAAGTCACAAGCAATTGAGCACATACAATGAACTTCATGATGTATAAGCTATTCAGGGAATATTTTTAAAATGCATCAGATGGGTCCACCCATTCCTTTAGCTGTGGCTGCTCAAAACATTTTTCAGGTGGGCCTGGGTGTGGTGGCTCACGCCTGTAATCCCAGCACTCTGGGAAACCAAGGTGGATTGCTTGCGCTCAGGAGTTCAAGACCAGTCTGAGCAAGAGCAAGACTCTGTCTCTACTAAAAATAGAAACACTGAGCCAAGAGGATCTCTTGAACCCAGGAATTTGAGGTTGCTGTAAGCTATGATGACACCCTGGCACTCTACCCAGGGTGACAAACAAGAAAAAAAACAAACAAAACATTTTTCTGGTGACATGATGTGGTAGCTTGAAAAACCAAAAGACAGGAAAAGGGAATGACTTGGTTAAATTCTCTCAAATAATTGGTTGCAAAATTTCTGGTTCCCAGTATCATTGGACTATCTCTCTCAACTCAAATGAATGAATTCTCATCATTCTAGGTCATATGGAGGAATTTCGAAGGCTGCAGGCCGTTGCTAATTTCTTTCTTTCTCTGGAAAAGTCATTAAGTACATTTACTGAAAGTAAATTTCTGTTCTGACAGAAATGGCTCATCTTTAGTTTTAAGTTTCTAAGTTTCACAAGTTATGGCTGTGGTTTGACCATTTTTTATATTAATTGCTTTAATTTTGGTAAATGAATGTACATCTTTCTTAACAGAAGCTAAGAGTCTAAAAACTAACTTTTAAAAAACTCACATCTGAAAATAGAAGATACTTATCATTTGGCATTAGAGGTAAATCTGGTGTTTTCTTCTGTAGATAATATTATAAAATTATATATATATACATATATATGTATGTATGTATGTTAAGAATAGCATAAAAATAAGATTGTGCATGGGTGAAAATATTTTTAAATGACAAAAACATAATATGACTCAAATACTTTGAAATTACATGATGTTAGGCTCTAAGATGTTACTATTTTATGTCTAACAAGTAATTGGAAAAAAAAATTCCATTTGTAGTAACAAGTTTCCCCATGTTCGTGGTATGAAAGTGAAATATCTCCATAAAACATGGCTGAAGAATTTAAGAGAAGTATTTTCATATGTCCCATATGGACAAAACATTAACTGTTCTTTCATGTCATGAATCCACAAGTACCTATATTATGTTTTATATTGTGTTAAAATCTATATAATATAATATAAAATGCATCCAGAGGATAACATATTTATGCATTTCAAAGGCAATTTTAGTTAAGCCATTTATTCAGACTTTGATTTAAAAAACTAATGCTGCTGAGCTTCTATCCATGTTGTTCCTCCAGTTTCAAGGCAGAGGAAGCAAACCTGCCACCTGGGAAAGCCATCTAATTCATCCCATTGGCGATTTCAAAGGCAGACACATTGCTTTGTCGGGCTCCTGTTGCCCCTCAAATCCAGTAACCCGAATTCCTTATCTCAGAGCACAAAGATTTTACTAGAGTATTTCCTGTGTAATTTATCAGAATAGCTGCCACGATGTTCAAATTTGTTTTTAAAAGACAGGAGTTTTGTAGCAGACGGGCTTGAGGCTCAAAAACCTGATTTTGCACACTCTACATTTTCCCCTGCAGTCTCTGAAGTTTAGTTTATTGGTAACTGCCACGTTGCTGCTCCTGTCTCCACCCGTTCCTCCTTACCCACAGCCAGTCATAATAATTGCTAACGATGACTAACGTCACATGGAAGGTCACAGAGTTCACTGCTAACCTTCATTCCAGCTCCAAATGTTTTCAAGGTTAATAGATGGATTTTAAGCCGAGATATGATGCATTTATAAAATGGAAGAAAATGAAAAATCGGGCATCACCAATATGCAGAGTTTTAAATGATTCATTTGTTACTTTTGGATTGTAGCCATGAAACTCATTTGATATATATCACATAGTTATATTCGAACCTAGACACTGGAAAATAAATTAATGATACATTTTAACATTAGACAATTTTACACATACAGAGGCATACACACTCTGGGATGAGAATTAGAACTCTGTAACTTATTGAACATTCTATCTTAAGGATACCACATATGTAAACTAGAACCTGGCCTCTTTCAAAGACGGAAACTATGTCAAAGTACAGTTAAGTTAAAACTGCAAGGTGTCTCAAAAGTCACCCCTAACATCACCACACATAGGGCAAATGGGAATTTGTAGCTCAATGTACCTTTATTTACAAAATATTCATCACTAAATTTTTTTTTGCAGTTTTTGGCCGGAGCTGGGTTTGAACTCGCCACCTCCAGCATACGGGGCCAGCGCCCTACCCCTTTGAGCCACAGGTGCCGCCCTCATCACTAAATTTTATAAAGTGCCCTACACGTAGAGAATATTTTATAAATATTTTGTAATGAATGCTTGCTAGGTACATTTAGCTACAATTTCCCATTTGACTTATGCATGGCAACTTTAGGGGCAACTTTTGGGACATGCTGTATAATTCTAAGAGGCTGGTTGCTGATTTTGAACCTCGATCTTCTTACCTGCAGGGGGGATGAATGAAACCCCTGACTAGTCTCAGTTCTGTGCTCCCCAGACTGTCGGGGTCCTCGGTGCCATTCTATGGAAGTCTCGCTTTGCCTCACCTTCGATTAAACTTGAGGAGGACGTTAGGGTCCCAGAGAGATCTTTACCACCAGACCCTCTAATCCTCTCCAGTGCCCTCTTGTGGGCCCATTTCTGCAGCCAGTTTGGGAGCTTGACATTCAACTCTAAGGTTAGTGAATTTGGGAATCCCTGACTTCTGGTTCTAGCTTGGGCTCAACAGGTAACATTTTAGTTTGGACCTTACAGTCTAACAGTTTGGCCCAGCTTTGCCAGAACTTGGCCTGCCAAACAGCAGGCAGCATTTCCTCAGAAAGTTTCCCAAGCTTTCTTGTGATCCTTATGAAACACAAGTTCCCAAGGCCTGTAACTTCTTCCTTTCAAATGTTCAATTCACTTTTCCTCCATATTCCATAATGCCTAGATTATTAATTTTACCCTCTAGCTACATTTCCTTTATTTTCAGGCTCTTCATGTCCCAATTCTTAATTAATTAGCCTGACCACAATAGATACCATCAGGGCTTCCCCAAAACATTTCAAGTGACTTCCTTGGAACTGCTCACAGATCCCTGGGTGCAGTTTTTGAGGTGTCCATCTGTTGTGCTGAGTTCCTGTTCCTTCCATGGTTCTCAGGGAACAGACAGACCCGCCATCTGCTCTTAACTCGGCTCTCCCATCCCTAGCTGCATGAGCTCGGGCAGGTCACTTTCTATGACTCTCCAACTTTCACCTCTGTGCAATGTTAAAAAGTGAAGCCTTCCCCTTACAAGTTATTGTGAGGATTAGCCACCGTGATGAGAAGTTCCCACCATAGTCCATGGCACACGGCAAGGGCCCCTGGCTCTTACCACTTCCATAAAATTCTCCACCTACCCAAACCCTACTCACTGACTCTTTTAGGCCATGTCAGAAGACTCCACCTCCTTCTCAAAGACTGCTGTGATTAGGCTGAATATAATCCAAAAAGGAGTTTAGTGCTTGATAGCATCCTATTTCCAAGCTTTTAAGAGATGGTAAGCCTTGCCCTCCCAATTGGATTACAAGGTCCAGCAGGGCAAACTAAAATGTCACTCTCTGTCGCTAAAACCTCGTGCTTCCTGCTGCACCTGCTTCCTGCATTCAGTTCCCCTTTCTACCCCAAGTGTATCTAGGGGTCTTCAGGCTGTGTCTATAAGGTTCATTAATATTTCCCATTGGCAGGCTCAGCGTCTGTGGCTCAAGAAGCTAAGGTGCCAGCCACATACACCTGAGCTGGCAGGTTCAAATCCAGCCTGGGCCCGCCAAACAACAATGATGGCTGCAACCAAAAAATAGCCAGACGTTGTGGCAGGCGCCTATAGTCCCAGCTACTTGGGAGACGGAGGCATGAGAATCATTTGAGCCCAGGAGTTGGAGGTTGCTGTGAGCTCTGACGGCATGGCACTCTACCCAGGGTGACAGCTTGAGGCTCTGTCTCTCAAAAAAAAAAAAAAAAAAAAATCCCCATTGGCACTGTCCAGCCTCTGCAGGGCACCATTGTGCGTGTTGAAGATGGGCTTGTGCCATATTCCCCTACTCCTCCACCAAGGGAAACAGCGTTTCCCCAGACTCTGTTGCTTCTGCCCCAGTGAGCACAGTTGGCAGCTCTCCCTGAAAGAGAGAGGGACATCTCTCCTCTGGCCACTGACCATCATCTCGTTGGAAGGAGCACCCAAGTTCTGCTGTTTGTGCCCCCGACGTCTTCTGAGAGTTTTTAGGAAAACAGTCCTTACTTAGAGAAACATGTTTCCTGGAATATGACTTCATTGGAAAGCAGCCAAGAAAAAAAAAATCAGAGTAAAAATGGGGTTCAAAATCGCCTCATTCAACTTCTAAGAAGGGCTTTCTTGCTGAGTTAACTGTGTGGACCTGGTTGCCTCCTTCAGGCTGGGTTTGCTGCCAGGTCCCCTCAGTGCCTCAAGCAAGCAGACATCTGATGAGCTGCCTGCCCCTGCCAGGTCACCAGACATGTCTCATTTCCAGTGCCAGGGTCAGCTCAGTAGCAAGATGATGGAGCTCTGCTTCATACTCTGTCGCCCTCTGTGACACCTACCACTCTACTAGACACACATAGAAATCAGCCCTGGACCAGCAGATCCTAGCCCAGTAGGACTAATCAAGGTCATTCAGGGCATTGATTTTATTATTATATTTTTGTTCCTGTTCTGAATTTTTTTGTGTGTTATTTGTATCTTTTATAAAAGAAGAACTAAAAAGAAAATAATGCCTTATTATGGTATTGGTACTGGTATTACAGCACACCCAAGTTCAAACAACCAGATTGGGGGAAGAGTGAGCTTTGCAAAAGCATCCGTTAGGAAAAGAACTAATTTTGCGTATTACACTTGAGATAGCAAACTCCAGAAAGCTTTCAAAGCCTAGAACAGTGATTTGCAACTGGCCTGCCGCAGCACACCGGTGTGCCATGAGAGGATCTTAGGTATGCCATGAAATTTTTCAAAGATCATTAATGAAATTATTTTTGAAAGAAGTTCAAAGCACGGTAAGTATATTCTTCTTTTTTAACTCTTTTTTTTTTTTTTTAATCAACATAATTTAAGTGTGCTATGGAAGTTTAGCTATAGGTTCAAGTGTGCTGTGAGTTAGAAAAAAAAAAAAAAAAAAAGTTGAAAAACATTGCCTTAGAAGGAGGAGGTAGAATCAAAGACTCTTCTTCAGGGTAACTTCTAAAGGCCTTAACAAGTCTGTTGGCCTGCAAACATAAAAGTGCTCACTTGCTCACCACCTTGCTGTCTTAACTGGCTGCTCTCTGCCAGGCTGGCCTCATCCCCGTCAGGCACATTCCCATCCTCCGGGGAATATACCAAATCTTCCCTGAGAATGCAAGTTCCAGCTGGGGAAGGCCGGTGTTTCCTGGTTCTTGGTTCCCAGTGTTGAAGAATGAGAAGGATGGAGTGATTACAAATACAAAGCAAAAACACACACACACATTTACTGCAGAACAAAGATCCAGCGCAGTGAGAATAAGTTTCGAAGAGTGAGACAGGTCCCAACTCTAGGAGTGGAGAAGGGACTTCAAAGTCTGAGTACACATTATCTTTTCTAGTTCACTAGTTTGCCCTGCAGGATTGGCGCGTTTCCCGCCTTTAGGGGTGATTGACAGGATGGGGTTGCATAACAAACTCCTTGTTATGCCTGGATCTTCCCTGAAAAGAACCACTCTGAGGCGAAGGCAGACATGACCAATCAGAAGAGGTGTGAGGCAGGAGGGGGTGAGAGGAAGGAAATAACTAATAGAAACACAGGAGCCTGAACCTCCGGTCCAGCGAGCTTGGCTGAAGAGTGGAGTAGAGGTGGGGCCTGGGGGCACCCCGACTAATAGGAAGGAGCCGAGAAAAGGAAGCCAGTGAAAAGGGTAATAGGCAGAGGTCACATTGACGTTTGTCTACATGGACGGTGACAGACAGTGTCCTCAGTCAATGGAAAGAGCTCAGGAATTCTTTAGATCTCCCAAAATGCTCAGAATGGAATGACAGCTGGGAAAAGACGGGACAAGCCGGCGATTAATTTGCCGTCAACCAATGACTGTTCTCCTGCTTTCACAACTGGGTAGGTAGAGAGCAGTCTCAGCCAATGGTAGCACTGAAAGGCAGGGATTCTGCCAGTAGACTGGGCCAGCCCAGGGAAGTCGGTGACAGCCGGAGATGAGTGCGCAGGGGTGGTGGTGAGGACAGTTGGGGACAGCACGGAGAGGGGCGGGGCCACTACTGCTGCCCTTAGCCCATGAGAGCACCGTGCTGCCCTTTTTGAGTCCTTTCTGGGCCCTACTCTCCACGCAGCTTCCCAGGCCCCCTGCACCCTACAAGTCTATGGAACCCTAAGCCCCACCACAGATCCAGTGCCCTAATCCAATACTCTCAACCTTCACTCTGTAATTATCCAATTCTGGCCCCCAACTAATCCCAACACTCCAAGCCCAAGCAACTAGAGCCAGAGCCTCAAACTCATCCAAGTGACCCATCTCTCTGGATACCCCATTTCCTGCGAGAATCTCAAGCCCCAAGTCTCTCTCCTCAGCTACCATCTATCTGAACTCCTCCCCAGACCAAGACTCCAATCCCTGTGAGTGCTCCCCATTTTAATGGGGTTCCTCAGCCCCAAGTCCATTAAACCTCAATACTATGAACTCCCCATAACTGTGTTCCTATTCTTCCAGGGATTTAGGACCCCAGTCCCATCAACTCCTCTCCCCTCACTGCCACATCTCTCTGCTGCTCACTTTCTGCTAAGACAGACCCCATTCTCATAAGCTCTGGAGTTGCCCTTACGTCACAAATGTACAGAAGACTTGACATAATCACCAACCTTCCAACTTTTAAACATCCCCTTCTCTCTCCGACTGCCATTCTCCGGAGCCCTAGAGTTAGAGGGCCCCCATTTCTGTATAGCATCTGCTATCCAGTCAGATCTAGCTCCCAATTTCCCAGTTCCTCTTTTGTTTCTCAGTTCTCTGAGGCTCCTCACTCCCAGCTCAGACTTAATCCTGTAAACTCCCATTTAGCATCTGACCTCCTTCTCATCTTCCACTTGACCCAAGCTTTACGGCCCAGGTCACAAAATCCCACTGCTGCAGATGCTGGTGTGGAGATGTGCTGGTGGGACTGCAAACTAATGCAACCTCTACGGAAAGAAGTATGGAGAATCCTCAAAGAGCAAAAAAGTAGAATTTTCATTTGATCCCACGATCCCATTACTGGGTATCTACACAGAAGAACAAAAATCATTTTACCATAAGGACATTTATGCTACAATGTTTATTGCAGTTCAATTCACAATCACCAAGACATGGAATCAACCCAAGCGCCCATCAACCCATGAATGGATTAATAAACCATGATACACACACAGACACACACCATGGAATACTATTCAACCATAAAAAGATGGAGACTTTACATCTTCTGTGTTTACCTAGATGGAGTTGAAGCTGCTTCTTCTCCTTCTCCTTCTCCTCCTTCTTCTTTTGTTTAGAGAGAGAGTTTCACTTTGTCGCCCTTGCTAGAGTGCTGTTGCATCACAGCTCACAGCAACCTCCAGCTCGTGGGCTTAGGTAATTCTCTTCCCCTGGCCTCCCAAGCACCCACCACAATGCTTGGCTACTTTTTATTGCAGTTTGGCCTGGGCCGGGTTTGAACCCACCACCCTCAGTATATGGGGCCAGGGCCCTACTCACTGAGCCACAGGTGCCACCTGAAGCATGTTCTTCTTAGTTAAGTATCACAAGAATGGAAAAGCAAGCATCCAATGTACTCAATACTAATATGAAACCAATAGAAAAACATCTAAATGCCCACAGGAGAGAAAAACAATTATAGTCAAGTGATGGGGGGAGGGGAAAGATGAAACGGAAGAGGGGTTGGGGTGCTCTCACCTAATGGGCACAATGTAAGGGTGAAGGGCTCAACTACAACTTGACCTTTACCTTAGAAACGCAAACAATGTAACTTAATCATTTGTAACCTCATATTAATCTGAAATTTAAAAAAAAAAAAATCTTCCCAAAGAACCCGTGGGGTTCCAAATCTGCAATGTTAATTGTGTGACAATGATCCCCAGGTTAGTCTGAGGTCAGCAGGGGCTCCTCTCTGTGTGTTCCAGCCAGAAAAAAGTCCCTATGTGCAATTTTGGTTCCTAGTTACAATTTGATTCCCACCGTCCGCCCTTAGCCACTACCTACCTGTTTACCTTCCACCAAACCTAACAAGTAGACCAGCAATCCCTCTGCAGCAGTAGCGCTGATCTTCAAGGTTCTGATCTTCTAAACACAATGGCTATGCTTGGTTGCATTCAAGTTTTTAAATCCGAATATAACACTCTACCCAGACACGTGGCCCACACATGGGCCCATACACACATTCTCACAGCCTCTTTCAAAATTAAAAGTATTGAGACAAGCCCACAAGGGATCCATTTCACAGTTGTTGCCATTTTCCAGTGATGGACGTTGGAGACAGTAACCGCACGGAATTGATTTTCCAGATGACATGATATACGGACTGGAAAATGGTGTGCACAGACGCCTAGAAGGAGAAGTGACCTTGGAGGTCGTCTAATTCAATTTCCTCACCTTGCAGATGAAGGAACGGAGGTCTCCACAAATGAAGTAATTTGTTCCAAGTCAGAGAGATGTTCAATGTTAGAGCTAGAATTAAGACCCGGGTCTCTTTAAAATACCGGTCTTCCTACTCTGAACAGCTGTCCTCATTTGCCCCGTTTGGGGACTTAAAACTGAAGTTGTTCCATTACCCTGAAATCTGTACCAGTGTGTTTGCAAGCCACCAGCTTGCTCCAGTGTCAACCTGCTTTGGGGTTTCCACACCTCCTGTATTCCATATCATACCCAGTGGCTGAAAGACTTGAAAGGAATTTAATTAATAGCTTCCTTAGTTCTGGTACTCATTATTTTCATGTTAGGATGCTGTTTCTCACCTTGCTCCCAAGTTTGTCAAAAGGTCATTTCTGAAGCTCAAAGTTTCTAGTAATTTTAAGTTATTGTCCAAAAGCACACGAGACATCGTGGGAGGAACCCCATTATCAAAATTCAAATAAAAGTACAGATTTGATGTCGCTACTTACTAGTCCTGTGAAATTACAGGCCTGTGGCTCTTGCTGTTCAATTTTACATGGCTATCCTTCACCTTGAGCAGAAAGTTATGGAGACAATAGACAATCCTGGCAGAAACGGAAAAGAAACCGTTGCCAGGGGCGTGAAAAAAATGGATGTAGCCGACAAATTGCAGGGTAGCCTGTTCAGTCATGAGGATGGAAACAAGTCTGTGAATCAATGTATGAAAAGGATGTTTAATAGGATGGGAGAAGTCACTTTAACTCCTGTTTCTTCTGCAATCAAATGCCCTAATGCCAATCACTCACAGTCTGAATCTGAGAAAGAATCTGATTCCAAGCTGAAAATGATCTCATCTCTTGTTCTTTAAGAACTGAAGCAGCAGAACAGGGTCTATTTTTAACCGTACCGAGAGCAATAACCCTGGCATTGATGGTTAGGGAAGCGTGTCTTAGAAGGTCTGGCCTGAGGCGATGGGGAAATCAGAGCTAAGGAGAGAGGGTACCAGAGAAATTGTGAGGTGGAGTGCAGAAAATAAGAAAGTCTGCATAAAAGGTGAACTCATTTTACTCTGGGAGTTACTAAGCCTAAAGTTATAAATGCCAAGAGGACAAGGAAGGGTCTCGGCCAGTGGTTTTTATTGCGATCCTTTATGGGAATGGAAAGATTTCTTTTGAACTGTCGCTGTCTGTGTTGACTTTGGTAAGGTGGAAATTCAGGCTCATTTGTTGGGAAAGAAGGATTTGGAGTAAGCCTCAGCTCAGAGCTCTCACCTTCCCCTCAAGGGAGGGCATCCTTTGCAAAGATCATCCTTTGCAATGAAATGTTAAGCTAAGCTTATCCCTCTCCTGTGTTTCTCCAAAACTTGGGGCTTCCTCTCTGAAAGTCATGAGGATTGCACTTTATCAGAGACCCTCACCGATCTCAGCCAAAAGGTTCTTTAATTAGACACTGATGTCCTTATGGACTCGTGAGTATCTATGTCACTTAATTATTCCTCCCAGCATTTTACACTAAAGGAGGAGAGACATTGAGATAAGCAAATAAAAAAGATGCAATGTAGTAAGTCACAAGAAAATATCATAGAGACAGCTGTGGTATAAGAAGAAGATGATAATTCTTCCTGGGGGAGGAAGTTCAAGGACTCCACACGGCAAAGAGATGTCTGAGCTGACTCTTGTGATAGAGAGATGGACGGGGCATTTCAAACAGGAAACGACATTTGCAAAAGCCCAAAGGTGTGAACTTCTTTGACACATTCAAAGAATAGCCAGTAGTCTGATCTGGCCAACATGTTAAGTGTATGGGGTAGGGAAGGCAGGCTCCGGTGGTGAGCTGGGACAGAAACCAGAAAGGCAGGTGAGGACTGGATTAGGAAGGGCTCAAGGCTTCTTTTGCTAACAGTAGAGAAACCACCTAACTTAGTCACATTCTTCTTCACAGCATGTGGACATCACTTGTTTCTTGCCTATAGGGGATTCTGCCCCCATGCCCTTTTTTTTTTTTTTTTTTTTTTTTTTTTAGACAGTCTCATTATGTCACCCTGGGTAGAGTGCCAGGGCATCACAGCTCATAGCAACCTCAAACTCTTGGGCTTAAACGATTCTCTTACCTCAGCCTCCCAAGTAGCTGGGACTCCAGGCGCCTGCCATAATGCCCAGCTATTTTTTGCTGTTGTTGTTGCAGTTATCATTGTTGTTTAGCAGGCCCAAGCCAGGTTCAAACCTGCTAGCTGGGTACATGTGGCTGGCGCCCTAACCACTGAGCTACGGGTGCTGAACCCCCATAGGCTTTCTTAACATGTTATTCCATCCCATTCTTTTTCTTCTTTCACTCCCAGGAAAACCACATTGCATAGCTTCCCATACAATTACATGGAGCCACGCAGGTGAGTTCTACCAAACAAAATATGAGCAATGCAGAGGTAGGGGGCTCAGGAGTTTGAAACTAACCTAAGCAAGAGCAAGACCCTACTCTCTGCTAAAAATAGAAAAACTTGTCAGGCATGGTGGCACATATTATAGTCCCAGGTACTTAGCAGGCTGGGGCAAGAGAATTGCTCAAGCCCTAGAGTTTGAGGTTGCCGTGAGCTATGTTGCCAGGGCACTCTAGCCCAATACCAGACAGGGACTATGTTGAAAGAGAAGAAAAGGAAAGGAAAAAGGGAAGGAAGGGGGGGAAAGCAGGAGGGTGGGAAGGAGGAAAGGAAAGAAAAAGAGAAGAAAGAGAAAGAGAGAGAAGAGAAGAGAAGAGAAGAGAAGAGAAGAGAAGAGAAGAGAAGAGAAGAAAAAAATAAATAAAAGAGGTGAGGTGAGGCGAGGCATGCAGAGGGTACCACTTCCAGAATCTTCCAGTGGAGAACTCTGAGGCTCCAAAAGATGCAGAACCACTAGCTGGAAGCTTCATACAGTCCCAGAATCACTACCTGGGGGGCTGTCCATCAAATGTCCAATCAGACTATGCCCTGAGTGAGAAATAAGCTTCCTAGGCCATGAAGCTACTACTAAAGATCAGAGATTGTCCATGACAGTAACCTATCAATTAATATTGCAGAGAAGGTCTCAGGGGAAGAAAAGTAGCTGCTTGCACAGACAGACAGTCTATCCCAGCATATAGGTAAATACTAAGGGTGTCTGCTCACCTTTCTCCAGGAGGTTCTCCCGGTGCACACATCAACGGCACCAGATTCTCCAACTCATCGCAGTAGGGGTACCGTGGGTCTCTCCTTCAGGCAGCCCTGACTGATGACCTCCCTAAGGAAGCCCAGAACCACCTCCATAGAGCCAGGTCTGCAGGGAGGGTCCTACTCCAGTCAAAAGCAAATGATGTCCCTGTAAATGGCCTTAGGGAATTCCTTCCAATTTTCAGTTCCCTGGAGCAACAATGCCTAGAAAATAAATGCACCTATCTTTAAAACATCATGAAGGTTGACTTTAGATTTAAAACACTGGTGTGAGGGAGCCTGGACTGGCCCTTGTGGGAAGGGGGCTCTGATGAGATGAGAAGCCCATAGGCTCATCTGGATTTCCCCTCTTCTTGTTCCATTCCATACACATCACTCAGAACGTCGGTCGTTCATGAGACTCTTTTCCTCAAGTCCCCTCTTCACTTTAACTTGATTTAACACGTACATGCATGTATTTATTTAGGGAGTGTTTGGGAGCTGCAATATAAAATAGGTCCAAGCTCTGTGACTCGCTGGGGACAGGTTAGAATGCCATTCACCATAAATTCTTGCAGTAGGCAGATCCAAGCTAGTTCTGAAGACAAGAGAGCAGTAAAAACCTGGAAAGTCAAGGGTGAGAAGGAGACTGCATTTGGAATTTTCGCACTTTCCTGTGATGGACTAGTAACATGTGCCCTTAATAGCTATTTTCCTGGCTGTGGTATTTAACAAGGAATCCAGAGACTCCGGCTGATGATGACACATCTTTTAGGATTTGTCCTGTAAGATTTCCTTATCTGGGTGCAAGATGCAGGAATTTGAATCCCTTCCACGGTATGATACCGTGGGCTTTATAGTCTTGGGCTCAGGGAGAAAGTGAAGCATAGCAGTTCAGAGGAAGCTGAGAGCGCCTTTGAAGGCATCCAGTTATTGAACACGTTGTGATTGGGTCACCTTTATATTCGCAATATTCCTGCACTAAGCTTTACGATCTCGTAAGTTACAACTGGCATCAATTTAATGAATTCTTTCTTGAAGAAACCCATAACATCATTTTACAAAGCTTTATTACTTGGCATATTTGAGTCTTCTACTAAAGTTGTTTTCATTCATAGCCTGTTGAAAATTTAGACAAGGTGGTACGGGTAATTTAAAAAAGAGAGAGTGAGCTCCGGAGGAGGAATCTGGAAAATGATTCAACATCGTGGAGTCCGGCTCCCTTGGACAAAACTCTGGCTCCACCACGAAGCAGTTGTAGAACCTTGGACCAGGCCCTCAGCCTCTCCGTGCCTCAACTTCCTCCTTTATCCAACGAGTTATGACAGTATCTATCTTATGAAGCGTGGAGATTGTATAATTTGTTCACAATTATTCATTTCCTTTACTTCTTCCAGATTTCCCTGTAAATATATTCATCCTACTAATTTGGGTTTGACCACATGATTTGCTGATGGGACAGGAGCAGATGAACCTTTTGTCTCATCTGAGCAGAGGTTTATGGAGGCCCCACACATTCATTCCAGAGTCCCCCATTCTGATCCACGTCCTGGAACTGTCAAGCGTTGTATAGTGGCTGTTTCTTCAGCCTGGTTTCTGAGTCCAGCGGAGCTACAGAATATCCAGAAATGCTAGGAGTTTCAGAGTTGGAAATTGAAACAGTTTCTAATTTTTAACAGGTAAAGGAGTCACGAATTAAGACAAAGATTGGGGCCTGGCGTGGTGGCTTGCTCTTGTAATCCCAGCACTCTGGGAGGCTAAGGCAGGAGGATCAGATGGCTGGAGCTCACGAGTTTGAGACCAGCCTGAGCAAAGCAAGACCCTATCTCTACAAAAAATAGAAAAGCTAGCTGAGTGAGATGGCAGGTGCCTGTAGTCCCAGCTCCTCAGGGAGGCTGGGGCAGGAGGATTGCTTGAACCTCGGGGTATTAGTTTGCTGTGAGCTAGGCTGAGGCCATGACACTCTAGCCCTGGTGACAGAGCAAGACTCTGTCTCAAAAAAATAAAATAAAATACCCCCCCCCCAAAAAAAAAGACAAAGATTGGGCACAGATCCAAACATACCCATTATTAAGTCTTCTGATTAGATTCATATGGTCTACAGTAAATTGCCCAGTTAGACAAAAGGGTTCAGGGAAAAGAGACTAAGAGTACATTCCATCTGAAGCTTGATAAGGCCAAAGTAAAATCTACAAATGGAGGCATTTTTCAAAAAATTATGAGTGTGGCTGTTAATATACATAAAACTGACTGGGCTTAAATATGTTAAAAATAAATTTCAGATTGGGAACCTGTGGCCTTCTGATTTCAAGATTGTTCTTTTTTAAGCATCCAAGGAGGCAGGAAAACCTCCATCTTTCTTGGCTGCATTCCTTCTAATAAAGAATTTATTCTATAAAACTTGGATTCAGTCAAAAGGCCACACCCAAGGATCCAGAAGGCCACTTGTGGCCCCAAGACCACAGGTTCCCCATACAACCATTCACATCATGAAATAACCCTTGGGTGCCCAATCTACTATAGATGTGAAGAAGTTCAAAATAGCTTCCCAACCACAAATGACACGGTTCTCCCTACAGTATTCTCTTCAGAAGAGGCCAAGGAGGATAATAAAAATGGAGAAACAGCCTAGAAGGTGGAACCAAGAACCATGAAGAGCAGCAGACTGAGAAATTACTCCCAGAAAATGTAACTGGGACTAACCACGGAGCGCTCCTTTACTAGGTTGCCTAAGTTGAAAAGATGCAACAATTTTAAGAAACTCTTCATTGATGGTTTGGGGATGGGGGCTTAGTAGGAGATACTCAGTAAAATTGAATCAAATTTGAATTCTAATCAAAGGAGCTCTGTGAGAATCCCATCCCCAAGGAAGGACGCAACAGACTTTCCCAGATCCTTAGAGCCTTCCCTCGGGCTGACTTCTGGGATGCTATGGATGAGTTTGAATATAATTTATTTTGGGACATTAAACTGTTCCTACAAATTCTGGAGCGCTTATTTAAAGCTGTAGCTACGAGGAAGGAAAGGTGATAAAAGTGCATAATAAAAAATGTGGAGGATTTATTTGGGGCTCTTTAAAAATGAAGACGACTCCTTGGAAGGGCAGATGCTTTTAATATTTGAAATGTCGCCTTGGAAAACAATGGATGTCCCAGAGTGAGCAAAATGCTTTTATGAACCTCCTTCATTCTGAGGCCTGTGGATTTAAAACCAGCACTGAGATGGGTATTAAGGGTTGATGGTTTTTACTTTAAAAAAAAAAAAAAAATTATTAGTAATAATAATGTTATGATTTTTCTCACATTCTCACAGCAAATGTAATTCAAAGTACTTTCGCACGCACTTTGCCGTTATTCTCCATGGTGTGAGTCCAGCTACACAGGTTTTATTGTCATCTCAGTAACAAAGTGTAGGCTCAGGAGGGTTAAGAGACTTGCCCCAAGTTGCACAGCGAATAAGAGGCAGGGGCACCTTATTTCACCTCGAGAACAGTGTTCTTTTAACCATGTTATCAAACCTCAGTAAAAACTTACTAACTGAGCCAGATGTGGTTGTGCACAACTATAGTCACAGCGACATGGGAGGCTGAGACAGGAGGATGACTTGAATCTAAGGGTTTGAAGCCAGCCTGGGCAACAAAGTGAGACTTCCCATCTCTAAAAAAAAAAAACAACAACTTACCAGTCAACTTCCAATATTTATTTATATATTTATTTATTTATTGACAGAGTCTTGCTCTGTGGCCAGCCTAGAGTGCTGTGGTATCACAGCTCACAGCAGCCTCAAACTCTTGGGCTCAAAAGATCCTCTTGCCTCAGCCTCCTGAGTAGCTGGGACTATAAGCACCTGCCAGAAAGCCCAGCTAGTTTTTCTATTTTTATTTTTTAGTAGAGATGTGGTCTTGCACTTACTCAGGCTGGTCTCGAACTCCTGCGCTCAAGCAATCCACCCACCTTGGTCTCCCAGAGTGCTAGGATTGGAGGTGTGAGCCACCATGTCCTGCCTCAACTTCCAATATTTACATGGCAGAATAAAGCTATAACTGCTCCACTCCCTATTCCTCTGTTCCCCAGAAACACAACAGGCAGAGCTGAATGATGAGTCACAGTTCTCCCACCTGCCCATATGGCAGGGGAGAGGCAGGGACTGTGCATGGCCAACAGCAGTGCAGCTGCCAACCTGGGCTAGGGGAGGAAGACGGGGCTCAGTCACATGCATCACTCTGCAAGGAGGAACTTCATAAGGGAAGGCAGGTGGCTCTGTCTCCAGGCCAATAAATAATTGGCCACCACTAAAAACTTAACAACTGAGCTGGGAGTGGCACCACAGACCAAAGACTGACATCCCTATCTCACCATGGGCTCAGATGACAAGAGGAGATAAGATGAAAGAAGAAATAAGGGGAGGCAGCATGAAAGGGACGAGACATTGGTGAAAACAGAGACACGGGTTCGGCAGCCAGCGCGCCAGCCACATACACAAGAGCTGGCGAAGGCCTGCCAAACAATGACAACAACAAAAAAATAGCCGGGCATTGTGGCAGGTGGCTGTAGTCCCAGCTACTAGGGAGGCTGAGGCAAGAGAATCACTTAAGCCCAAGAGTTTGAGGTTGCTGTGAGCTACGACATCACAGGCACTCTACCCAGGGTGACATAGTGAGACTCTGTCTCAAAAAAAAACCAAGAAAGAAAGAAAAGAAAACAGAGACACAGAGTACAAGATGAGGAAATGAAATGGGAATTGACGAGAGTTGGAAAGGGGCAGAGAAAAATGGTAAATATAGACGACAGATTAATGAATTAATAGAAGGCTTGAATCTAAATTTTATTTTTGTTCTTTTTTTTTTACTTTTTTCACATTAATACGAGGATACAAATGTCTAGGTTTACATTGTTCTCACTGCTAAGGTAAAGTTCAAGTTGTACTCAAGCCCTTCACCCAGGGAGTGTGCTGAACACCCTCACATTGTGCACCTTAGGGGAGATCCCGCCAATCACCCTCCCTCCTCCCTCACCTTTCTCCCTCTTCTTCCCTCCCCCTCCCTATACTACAGTTGTGTTTTTCTTTGGTGTGGTCCATGTAGTTGTTTATATATTGGTTCCATGTCAGTATTGAATGCATTAGACACTTTTCCCCCCATTCTTGAGATGCTTTACTAGGAAAACTATGTTTCAACTCCATCCAGGTAAACACAAAAGATGTAAAGTCTCCATCATTTTTATGGCTCAATAGTACTCCATGGTATACATATGTTAATCCATTCATGGGTTAATGGGCACTCAAATTACTTCCACATCTTGGCAATTGTGAATTGAGCTTCAATAAACATTGAATCTAAATTTTATTTTATTTATTTTATTTTATTTTTTGAGACAGAGTCTCACTTTGCCACCCTCGATAGAGTACCATGGCATCACAGCTAACAACAACCCCAAACTCTTAGGCTCAAGCAATCCTCTTACCTCCCAGGTAGCTGGGACTACTGGCATGCACCACTATGCTTGGCTAGTTTTTCTATTTTTAGTAGAGACGGGATCTTGCTCTTGCTCAGGCTGCTGTCAAACTTCCTGAGCTCAAGCAATCCATCCACCCACCTCAGCCTCCCAGAGTGCTAGGATTACAGGTGTAAGCCATCTCACCCGGCCCTTATATCTGTAATTTTAATAAAAATAAGATGTCATATCCACTAACTTCCAATATACTCATATACATAAGAAATTACGTATGTGCAAAGATGTGGACTTTCGGAGTTTATAATGTCAAAATACTGGGGACAAATTAAAAGTCCATAAATAGAAGAATTAATTAAGGCACACTCATGGCCAAGTGCGGTGGCTTGCACTTGAGAGGCCGAGTAGGTGGATTGCCTGTGCTCATGAGTTCAAGCTGAACCAGAGTGACACCCCATCTCTAAAAAATAGTGGGGCATTGTGGCAGGTGCCTGTAGTCCCAGCTACTTGGGAGGCTGAAGCGAGAGGATCCCTTGAGCCCAAGAGTTTGAGGTTGCTGTGAGCTGTGACAACATGACACTCTACCGAAGGTGACAAAGTAAGACTGTCTCAAAAAAAAAAAAAAGCACACTCATGAAATAAAATACTATACAGCAGTCAAAAATGCGACAGCATTGAGATAATATTGCTGGGTTGAAGAATAAAGTATAGAGACATTTTTATAGTATACACCACCTGATGGAAAACCATCTGCACCTCTAGCTGTGTATCTAGTTAACCCTCACTCCTCTCTACTTCCTAAGTTGCGTATATCTGAATGTTCTGTCTAGTCAAAACCATATAAATTAAGTCACTTATAAAAGGCAAACGCAATCTCCCCAGTTGGTTGAACCTGTTACACAAGTGCTAGTTTATAACGGATTGGGAAAGAGGGAGTTTGAGAAAATAGTTCCCTACCCACAATACCTCTGAGTATCCAGGTTACTTTTTTAAATTGTTCATATAAATGTCTGGGTTGCAAATGCGTGTATACCTTTCATAGTGGGGAAGTCAGGGTTTTAAGGGTATCTGTCACCCAAATACCATACATCATTATTCATTTCTCACCATCCACCACCTCCAGTAAATGTCTACGTCCCGTTCAAAGACGAGGTTTCAATTTGGCTTGGAGTTTAACTTAGAATTTTACTTAGAAGGGTGTTGGACACAGAGATCACTGTCCAAACAAGAATTTGTCCAGATCAACAGCCAAAAGACTGCTTTGAGAGAAGGGGAGAGAATACACTGCACTGTGGTGTGTGCCAGTCAGACAGGAGGACACAGTTGTGGTTAGACAGAGGGATGGTGTGTCCTGCAAGGCTGTTTACTAAGTGCTCTGCTGTTTTTAAATTTTTCTAACTGAAAGTTCGCTCCCACTGAGAGGAAACTCCTGCAGACATCATTCAAAGGAAGAAAACATTTCTTGCTTCGCTTATAACTTGTGGATCTTTTCAGCTTTTCCTGTTCTGCTAATTCATGGTAATCGTTAGATCCAGGCCTGAGGGACAGTTTATAGAAGACTATTCACACAGCCTGATCTTCCAGGACATGTTATTTCAAAGCATGAGGAAACAGTCACAAACAACCGCCTAGGGAGGAAAAAGAATTAGAAGGGCAGCATTCCCCCTGGAGAGTTGAATTTGGTCCTTTAAGGCCAGCAATTCAATCTTAGAAAAGGCACATCTCGATTCTAACTGATCAAGCTTTCATTTCCAATGGTGATGCCTTCCCCAGGCTTAGAAGAAATCAGAAACTAGAGCCTTGCACATGAAAAGTCAATAGAGCGATTTCTACTAAGTTGACTTGGTCTTATAAAACTACCCAGAATTTTTTGGTTCGCAGGAAAGCTGATGTTCTGCCATATTACGGAGTAGCAACGCCACCTACCCGTCCAAGTCTGTCACATTAAATGGGAAAGGCTGATTTGCATCCAGGACTCAAGCAGTAGGACTTCTGATAAATTTGTGAAGAAACAAAGATAAGCAATAAGCTCCAGAGTGTTTTTCAACCTCTCAGCTCTGGCTTGTTTTGTGATGTCTGTGTCCAAGGTTTACTGAGCAGGGAGACATTCCAGGCCAGAGAGGTTCTGAACCTCCTTACTTAGAACAGCAGGTGGCTTTGTTGTTGGCTATCCAGAGGTCATAGAGGGTCAGGAACGATGGCTGTGATTCTAGTCTTTTGTCTCCATTATTAACTAAGTTTCATGTGACATGATAGATTCATTAAAATAAAAAATCAGCACATTGCACCCCACATATGCATGTATGTATTCATGATCTATGTGTATTTGACTTAATAAAAAAATTAAGTCAAATTTTTTAAGCCAAAAAAAAAATTAAGGAAATATAAAAAAATAATAAAATCTAAGTAAACTGTGTTAAATAAAATTTATAGTACAAAACATTTTTAACATATATATATATTTTTCCCCCAAGGTGTCACTTGGAAATTTGTTGAGACAACATTCAAATTTCCAGAAGACTAGAAAAATATTTTATGCCCACATACTTTCAGGGATGAGCAATTGATTTTATTATGACACAGTGGACTAAGGTGGGGTCCCTCTCTTAGCAGTGGTAAGAGAAAATAGGTGACACGGAGGCACAATCACCCAGCTGGATCCTGAAAGGCAAGGAGGTTTTGGCAGTATTAACAGGCTGCTGTAGGGACAGTCAGGATAGCAAAGCCGTAGGGCTTAGCTTCAGGACTGCAACTCGCCCTTCACCTCACCATGGCTGAGCTAGGGGGCACGGAAGGGTGGGAAGCCATCTGACTTTCCAAGCTCTCAAAGCAGGCATCTGAATAGCTGGTCTCGCTTCCCACGCACCTCCTGGGAGAACAGAAGGATATGCGGTTTGTGGTTGTCCTTTGTCCTTTGTGATGTCATTGCTCTCCGGACAGTTCCCAGTGGTAATGATCCTGGGCTCTTCATTAGACCTCTGCGTCTGGCATATTCTATGGCAAGATCCTAGTTGATTCTAATTCTTATTTTAAAATTTCCTGCCACTATCATCATGAAACTTTTTGATAATTTGGAGACCAATCTTCTTTATATGTGAAGAGCGTTGCCATAAAATAAAAGTAATGATGTTGTATTACATGACACCTTTTTTTTTTTTTGAGACATAGTCTCACTCTGTCACCCTAAATAAAGTGCTGTGGTGTCTTCCTAGCTCGCAGCAACCTCAAACTCTTGGACTCAAGAGATTCTCCTGCTTCAGCCTCCCGAGTAGCTGGGACGATAGGCACACGCCACAACTTCTGGCTAATTTTTCTATTTTTGGTAGAGCTGGGGGATCTTGCCCTTGCTCAGGCTGGTCTCCAACCTGTGAACTCAGGCAATCCACCCACCTCGGTCTCCCAGAGTGCTAGGATTACAGGCATGAGCCACTGCCTGGCCCAGGTCATGACACTTTTAGATTTATTCTGATCATTTCAATAAAGGTAAAGACCCACTTGTTACAAACATGCATTTATATTTTCTTTAAGCAATCCATCTAAGACTCCCTCTACTGCTTTTTGTTCAACTAATACGATTATTTACATTAGTAGCATTACCTAATAATCTTGTTGGCATCTATTTGCTAGGTATTTAACAGGACTATTTTCATCAACACCATCCCTCAGTGTTGCTTATTTGCATGTAAATGATATTTTCATTTTGCTACCCTATCCTCCTGCACAGCAAACCAAAACTGCAGGTCCTGCGCCAGGCATAGGCGGATTCCACAAAGATTGTCTTGGTCTGATTCTGAGCAAATGAACGATGCAAAGGACAGGGGATGGAGAATGAATCCATCCTGTGGCCAGAGGAGGAACTACCTAGAAATGCTCCCTGACTCCCACCATTCCCTGAAGATTCTGATTTTAAAAACTTGGTGGTGCAGTAGTGGATGTTAATTGCTCCCCAGGCTTGGGAGCTCCAGCAGGCTAGGAGGGCAGGAGGGCAAGAGATAGTCTGAGCCGCAGTTGTTTAAAGGAGTAAACAAGCCAGTTCAGTCATTTAATCAGAGGGCCGTGCCAAAGAATGTCAGATCTTCCAGAGCACCAGTTTGTGGTTTTCACAAAGGACAAATGGGTGTGGGCTGACCACGTGGCATAACCACCCAGAAAGAACTGAAATTGCCAAGCGGGAGGCATAAACACACGCCCTGATTATCTATCACCTGTTGCCTGACCACTCCCTACACCATGTGAGTTATCTACACTCTTTCTGAAAATAAAGAAGGCCTTAGGGCACCTCTCCATGGGAGACAGTCCGAAGGAAAGGAATAGACAATGAAGAGACTCCAGAGCTTCTGTCCTGGCACCGACATCCAGGAGCAAGTCTCACAAACACCCTGGGGGTGAGGGGGGTTGTAAAATGGGAATTACAACACCAGCTCCATCCTCTTTGCAGAATTAGGAGCTGAGGCTAAAGAAAACCCATCAACAGCTAGCTGTCTTACTAAGCTCCCAGTGCTCCCAGAAGGGTAGACTCTAAAGGGGATTTGAAAAGAGATAAGAAATAGTATCTGGCCTAGAGTATGTCATAATAGATTTTGGATAATATGATGCTAATGCCTATGTAATACATGACAGTAAACCATTTGTCATAATTTATGTAAGTATGCAGTTAGAGAACACAACCTATAATTTTTTTTTTTTTTTTTTTTTTTTTTTGAGACAGAGTCTCACTTTGTCATTAGGTAGAGTACTGTAGCATCACAGCTCACAGCAACCTCAAACTGTTGGGTGTAAGTGAGTCTCTCGCCTCAGCCTCCCAAGTAGCTGGGACTATAGGCGCCCACCACAACGCCTGGTTATTTTTTGTTTGTTATTGTTGTCATTATTGTTTAGCAGGCCCTGGCTGGGTTCGAACCCACCAGCCCTGGTGCATGTGGCTGGCACCCTAACCACTGAGCAACAAGCACCGACCCACAACCTGTCATTTTTTTTAAGGTTTTACAGGCAAAGGTAGGTGACATGCAGGCACAATCGCCAGTCTGGACCCTGAAAGGTTTTGGCAAAGGAGGGAAGGACAGTTGCTCATCAATGATGAGTCTAAGACAGTGCTTATTAAAGGGACCACAAATTACTAGGGTCAAGCAGAGGAGGCAAATTATAGAGAGAAGATGAGACCAGATTAAAGCAGCAGCAAAATCAGATGGAAGAGGAATTTGGAAAGGAAGAAAAACAGAGTTCCAGGGAATTATCAAACCACAGTGACAACAGCTGAAGGAAGCTGAGTCCGAGAACAATATGAAGTCTGATCAGAGCTAACAAGATGGTAAATGATACGGAAATCGTCTATTTCCCACTCCTAGTAGTGGTAATAGAAAAAAGAATGAAGAGATTATAGAAACATAATACAGAAAAAGACTGAGAAGACTAGATCACTCACTGGATACAAAGGAGAGAGATGTGAACACTTACTAGATACCAGGGAGAGAGATGTGTTAAAGTTTATTTAAGTATTTGAGCCCAGGTGACTGCAGACTTCAAGAATGTCTGCTCTGTTTAGAAGCCAGTGTGCACTGATACTTTTTTTGTTTGCGTTGCTTTATTGGGGGTCATTTCAAGTCCTTGCTCCACTGAGTATTCTGAATGCAATTGACTCATATTTCCTCACTTCACACAGCTATTCATTATGTGGTTTTCTTGCTTCTTCCTGTCTTGATTTAGCATTGATTCCTGCTCTCTGGTTCTGCAATACATGTTCACCACTGTAACTTCGTGTTTTTTCTTTCTTGTGGAGCTCTGAAGCTCAGAAAGTAGAATCATTTTGTAGAATCCCCATCAATCCTTATTTGAATCAGTATACTCCTTTTTCTTAATTTTAGCCACGGGATCACAGCGACAAGACGCAATTTCAGCTTAGTACACTAGATGGCAGACAATAACTACTTTCTCTCATCACGTTCAGGCTAATAATACAGCCACAGTAAGGAAAACCTACGTTTCTGTTTGTCCTCTAACCTCATATAGCTAGGAATACACGTACTTTTACATTTTGGGTGTCTGTGGCAACGGGGGGTCTCATCTTTGTTGCCAGGCTGGCCTTAAACTCCTGGACGTAAGTGGTCTTCCTGGTCTTGATCCCCTAAAGTGTTAGAATTACAAATGAGAGCCACTGTGCCCAGCCTCTTTTACCCTTTGTGGAGGGAGGGGGGGCAGTTTTTGTTTAGCTGATTGGTTTTATGTTTTATATTTTGCTGCAGTAGGAAATGGTGGAAGGATCATGTAAAGAAAATAGTGAAAAAGTTATGAAGTGAGGCTATATTGTTTATAATGCAGTAATATTTTAATTATTTCTTTTTGTAGGTCAGAATTAAGGGAAGTACAGGTGGGAAGGGCCGTGGGAATAGACAAATGGAAGGTTGGAAGGTATGCTCAGAGTGTGGAGCATAGGAAGTGTCATTTTGGGAATGACACTTCCCAAAAGCCATACAGACTTTGCCACCTTTTCAGAATTGCCCTGGCGCCCCAGGCAGGGCTGAGAAACATGAGCAAACACTCCTTTAAGGAGACATGTAGTTTATCCTGCTGCTCCTGGATAAGACCACATTTAAATCAACCTTGTAGAAAGAAACTGGCAGTGGACTTCAAACCTGAAAAATGGAGTTAGGATGGTTTTAATCTGCACCCTTTGAGTGTGCATTTTATTTAACACCCTTTAAAGTTGAGAGTGCCCTTACACTGATGCAGTAACTATCACATCCACCCCAAGGAGCTTTAAACCTACTAAAGCTTGTGGGACTGCTGCATATTTTCACTGTTCTAACAATTTTCAATTTCCTCCTACTCATTTTCTAACTATATCTAGAAAGTACAATAAACATTATTTGACTTGATGATGAAATATTTGAATTAAAACCCTATTTATGATCCCTTTGGTGAATTTATTTTTTGAGAACTACTTTGAAGATAAGTTTGTTTTATTCAAAAAATAAAAAGGAAGTTGTAGATATTTAAAGCTAATGAGATTGTATTTAAAAGATTTCCTATTTCTACACATTTCCTTGTGTCTCTGGTCATTCTGAATATTCTGGGCTATTTTAATGAACAACTTCACTAGGAAAAAACTTATGAACTTACTTGGAGTCAAACTTTGACACCGTGGGATTCGTATATATGCCCTCTTTCCCTCCCTTAAACTTCCTCTTTGCTGTTCTTTCTCTATACATATTGTAATGACTGGGTATTTTAAGAAAGTAGGTGGTGAAGGCTCCTGAAAAGCGACATGGAGGAACACAGCACATAGCCCGGGAGTTTGGCATTTACACCTAAGCTGCCTGACTCCGGCGTGATACTGGGCGAGTCATTCATCCGAGCCTCCCTTTCCCCACGAGTGAACGGTGCGGTGACTGCCTCAGCCACCCATAAGTTTCGGTGTGAATCACAGGATTAATTAACAGGGCTCTGGCCGAGGCACCTCACTATGCAACGGAGCAGCGTCCCCGATCAGCGCTGAGCCCGGGGTGGCTTCCCGTGATGCAGCCCGCGCGCCCGCCTCGCTGCGCGCTGCGCCTCCGAGGTCCCCCCAGCCACGCACCCCCAAGTCAGGGCGTCCCGAGTCTAATCACTGTAGCAAGAGGCAACTCCCTTCGTGATTGACTTTCACCGTTACTAGCAAAGAAACTTCTGTGGCCAACAACAGGGTTGCAAAGTTTTGTTAGCGAGATTTCACTTTCCAGTATTCCTGGGGAAGCAAGCTGCTTCTGGGCGAGCAGTATTACCATATATAGAGAGAAATCGGCCTGCGTGGTGGGAAAAAAAAAAAAAAAAAAAAGAGCCAGAGAGAAGCCTGAGTCACTTGCCTGAGGTAGGAGGGACTGTTGCGAGGGTCAGGGTGAAGCCTTGCCCTCCAGCAGACATTATTACTAATGGTGTTAAGTCTGCAGATGATTCAAAAGACTGATCAGAAAAGGGAAGTGTTTGCAGGCCGGCTCACTCACGGAAATCTAACCCCCCGAGAAGGTGTTGAACAGTTATTAAAATTCTGGAGAACTGATTAAAGAGACTTTCCTTAACTTTAAAAAGAAATTACTGTCACTACCTTTATTTCTAGATTTGCCTATTTAAAAAAAAAAATAATAAAAAAGAAAAGAAAACTAAAACTATTCCAGGGAAAAGACATCTAGCTTATGATCTAGGACAAAAATCTCCGACTTAAAAGCATTGCTGTGGGTTAAAAAAATAATGCAAACGTGAGGTCATAGACCTGAGAACTTCGTTGACAGGTCAGTCCTTAGTAAGCGAATAGTAATTTGTGTGAATGGTTGTGACTTAAAAATTAATGATGAAACAGAAAATAAAACTTCAAGAATGTTGACCAGACATGTTTCAAGAGGAGGGAAAAGACTTGGATGACATCGTTGGGAAAACAATGGAAAGCTTTTATATCTATTCCCGGCCTTCCGTTTTGCTAGCCTGTGTGAAGTTCACTCTACCTCACTTTTCCATTGGTAAAATGGGCATAGCCATCTGTCTTTACTTACTTTTTAGCATTCTGTTAAAATGTCATCTGATTACACCCATGCATAAAGACTTTTGAACCTCTTAGAAGAAATATATTGTCCTATTTTTTAAACTTTTCTATCACATCCTATTATGATCTGATTATCCATATATAATTATGTATTTGACATTATTATTAGATAATAATCATTAAGAAGCTTTTATCATGGGGAATTTGAATGTTACAAAATAACCAGAATGAGTCCATGGTATAGTCTTAGATTCCATAATCATGGCAAGAAAGGATTATATCCTATACAAATCAACTAGGAAAACTGGTTTATGACATTGTTAAAACTAAATGAGAACGGCGATGTAAGAAATCAAATAATTATGCAGTGAGCTTTTCCTCTTTGCTCCAAGGTTGCTAAGTACAAAAAAAAAAAAAAAAAAAAAAAAAAAGGTACAGTGACTTAACACGGTCAATAAGTTCTTAGAAATTGCTAGTATACATGAAACTAGATGTAAGGAAACCAATCTGAACGTGCGGCAATTGATATAAACAAGAGTTAAGTTCCTATTTATTTCTGGTCATAAAAACATCACCAAAGATCCAAATAAAGACTCAAACACTTTCAATATTAAACAGTGAAATAAATAGATTATGTACCAAAGTATCGCAGTTCAAAGTCCTGGGTGGCTCAGGGTGCAAGGTAGGAGCACGGCCCCCATCCCAGGAACGGGACACCTTCCCATCGCTCAGTGGGCTTACGCACTCACCCTCACTCATTCATACCTGGACCATGTAGACACACCAATTAACCAACATACACATCTCTGGGATGTGCAAAAAACCTGGAGTATGCAGGGGAAACCCACACAGACACAGGAAGAATGCAAAACTCCACAGGCAATGGCCAGGAATCTTTATTTTCTTTATCAATGTTATAATGAAATGACATTAAACGAAATGACGTTACTCAAAGACCTGTTACTAAATAGACTGTCTTTAATTTTTTTAATAGAAGTCAACATTCTCACTATGAAAATTCAAACACAAGAAAGCAAAATGACAAAATGAAAGTCTCTGTTGGTCCCCATAGACTGCAGAGGTTGGAAAGATAATATTCTGCTACACATTCTTTGTTAGGATAAAAACACAGACACACACAATCATGTTATAACTAATGTTCTGCAGTATGCTTTTGCCATCTACTGAACTTTAGTGTAACTCAACAGATTAATATAGATCAATTTCATTCTTTTTATCAGCTGTAGCCATTGACCAAACATCCCCCAATTTATTTAACCTGCCTTCTCTTTTTTGCTGTTGTTCGTTTTTGTTTGTTTGTTATCTCTGAGACTGAGTGTTGCTCTGTTGCCCTGGACCAGGGGTCCTCAAACTTTTTAAACAGGGGGCCAGTTCACTGTCCTTCAGACCATTGGAGGGCTGGACTATAGTTCAAAAAAAAACTATGAACCAATTCCTATGCACACTGCACAAACCTTATTTTGAAATAAAAAAACAAAACGGGAACAAATACAATATTTAGCGTAGCCTGGCCAGTCCACATCATTTCAGCCTCACCAGTGCCCATCCATATTGGTAGAAGTCCGCTTTTATCTCAGGCTCACACTGGTGCGGTGTGGGAACCGGCAGGATTACAGAGCGGGTCCCTCCACCACCTTTCCAGTTCATACTACCCTGTGTGAGCCGCACTGCGATCTGTGAACTCGCACAGGAATCTGATCGCATGGGTGATAAGGAAAAAAAAAGACATGTATGTCTTTTTTCTTCCGAATCTAATGCAAGTTCAGCCATACAAGCATATGGCTGAACTTGCACTGCTCAGAGATCGCAACAGTGTGAACCAGGGCTTACACAGCACACAACATACAACATCATACACAACTGAATAGCAATCAGAATATAAATGCAGGGGAGTTGGAGATTTTGGTTCACATTCCACATGTGCGCACTGCAGGCCGGGACTAGTCGGCTACTAAGCAGAACAGGCAGCGGCGGCAAAAACAACTGGCAGGTCGGATAAATGTCCTGGACGGGCCGCATGTGGCCTGTGGGCCATAGTTTGAGGACCCCTGCCCTGGACCATCACAGCTCACTGCAACCTCAAACTTCTGAGCTCAAGCGATCCTCCTGCCTCAGCCTCCCAAGTAGCTGGGGCTACAGGTGCACACCACCACACCTGGCTAATTTTTCTGTTTTTTGTAGAGACAGGGTCTCACTTTTTCTCAGGCTGGTCTCCAACTCTTGCACTCAGGCAATCTTTCCACATCAGCCACCACCCAGAGTGCTAGGTTTACAGGTGTGAGGCCACCTTACCCAGCCTTAACCTGCCTTCTTCTGATGAAATCCTGAGATTCCCCTCCCCCTCACCTCTGATGGTGTTTCCTCACTAAAGAAAATGCTACAAATGAACAGCATTGAGATTCTGCACACACCCAAGGATTTCCCCAAAAGTAAATTATATAAGAGGAATTTCTGGGTCAAAGCCTATACCACATGGTCTGTTTCCTGCCGCTGTTGTTAGAGTATTTGTTTTGTGCTGCTGACGCTGTTCTTAAGATATGTTTTGAGTTTTAGGAGTTTAACCATTATGTCACTGTCGTCAGAGACCTGTTCCCAGACGTATCCTCTGACCTGGCCCATCATCTCCCTTTCCCACAGGCCTCAAATGAAAAAGAGTGTCCACTTTACCATTAGCTACAGAAGCACCTACATAAAGAGGTCTGGAAAACCTTGCATCCAGAATAGGGTTTAGACACAAGGTATAGGAGGTGCCTCCTATACCCACCATGTCCAAATCTGAATCTGAGGATTCTCACCCACTTTCTGACTAGGCCCTAAACAATAGTGAGCATATTTAATAGCACATAGAAACAGAGCAGGAACTACCTCATTCAACTACCCTGCTTTGGCTTGAATGTGTCCCTTCCAAACTTACTGGCCAATGTGGTGGTATTGAGAGGTGGGGACTTTAAGAGGTGAAAGGGTCACAAGGGCTCTTCCCTCATAAGGAGGATTAAAGTGCTTATACAAGAGGCTTGGGGTTGAGGCAGGAGGATTGCTTGAGGGCCAGGTTTGAGACTAGACTGGATAACACAGCACCAAGTCCCATCTCTACAACAAAATTACAAAATTAGCTTGGTGTGGTAGTACGCATCTATAGCCCAGCTATTCAGGAGCTGAGACCACAGGCTCACTTGAGGGTGTTTGTGGCTACAATGAGCTATGATGATGCCACTGCACTCCAGCTTGGCTAGCAGAGCAAGACTCTGTCTCAAAAAAAAAAAAAAAAAAAAGGCTGTGCTCAGCCCAAAGCTACCAGAGCCTTGATCTTGGACTTCTCAGACTCCAGAATTGTGACAAAATAAATTTCTGTTCTTGGTAAATGATATCTTGTTATAGCAGCATACGTAGACTGAGACTGGTCCTGAGTCAGTTGGCCCACCAGATGCAGGAAAAAGAAAAGGTGGATGAGATTGAGCCAACCATGCTTTCCTCCTCTGCACCTAGCCCCCCCCCCCCCCCATTGTTTCACTTGACTCATGGTACCTCCCTGGAGGGAAGACCTTGGTTGGTCAAAGGCAGCTGGCAGGAAGGAACGTTGCAAAAATTTCTCCTCTCCTACCAGTGTTTCCTTCCCCCCTCTTTGATTTATCTTTCATTAAACTTGTTTTCATATGTTCTTTTTTTTCTTTATTGACTAGGCAGCTCTACATATTATTTTAATTCTACTAGTGGTTATTATTATATTTTAACAAAGAAAAGTGAACTTATATCACCCTAGCAGAATTCAGCATCCCAATTGAGAACTTTTGCCAACTTTTCCCTCCCTCCCTCTCTTACTCCTACCCCTGAGTTTTACTGAATAATCTGGCTAATTTTTCAGATGCTTTAAGAATTACTTTCTGGATGGGCACAGTGCCTTACATCTATAATCCTAGCACACTGGGAGGCTGAGGCAAGTGGATCACCAGAGCTACGGGCTTTGAGACCAGCCTGAGCAAGAATGAGACCCCATCTCTACTAAAAATAGAACTAGCTGGGTGCTGTGGCAGGCACCTGTAGTCCCAGCTACTCGGGAGGCTGAGGCAAGAGGATTGCTTGGGCCAAAGAGTTTGAGGTTGCTGTGAGCTATGAAACCCCAGCACTTTATCCAGGTTGACAATGAGACTCTGTTGCAAAAAAAAAAAAAAGAAAATTATTCTCTTATAATATGCCTCTTGATTTTCAAGATTGTTCTTAATTGCATTACACTTCATTTCTCAAAATGTATTTTGATTTGACTGTTTTATTAAATCTTACTACTTGCTACTATTTCTTGTATGTTGTGTGTGACAGGGTTTCTTTCTTGTAATCTTTATTCTGTTTTTATTTTGAGTATTTTCATAAATAATTATCCACAATGTCTACGTGGTTGGTACGCAGTTATGTCCTGCATCTTTCTGAATATCTAGGACAGTGAGTTGTAATTCCTTTCCTTGTTAACCTTGTAACTGGAGTAAACTCCGAGACCTTTCACAGTTCTTGACATTGGAAATGGGCTTTTGAAAAATAATGGCGTCATAAAGTGGTGTACTTTTTAAATTTGCAGATATGGTCCCTTCTTCAGCTCTGAGGAATTGTCTTATATTATGTCATTGCTTGTTCATTCTCCACTGCCTCTTTTTCTTGCATTTACAACCCTGGTTATTTTTAGATTACGCTGTCAAATCTGTTTTGCAAGATACTTTCCTCATTCTCCCTCCCCCTATTCATACTCTGTCAATATCATTCACTGTTTGAAATTGTATTTTATACAAGGTGAACATAAAGTTCTTGTGCAATTTACTATGTCAAATTATTTTAGATTACACATGAGCTTTATGTCCACCTTGTATTATTCAAGATCATCATTTAGATCTGTATTTTTAAAATTATGGTTTAACCTTTTAGAAAGAATTCTTTTTTGCTTTTAGAGTTGTTTCTTAACCTAAAAGACTTTTTAAAATTGATATTCCTAAATCGTATGGTGATTATGAGTTAGAATATTTCTTCCAAACTCTCTCCTGGTTCTTGTTTCAGAGAGGTTCATTTGTTCTGAGTGGCCAGTTTGAGGGCCTTGTTTTAACCAGGAAGATAACAGAAGGGTCACAGGGTGTGATGTTTGAGACACTTCATTAAATTATTCCAATAATTGTTCAGCTTTCCACCTTAACAAATTGATCAACATTCAATAAATGCAAGACAGTTCCTTAAAGGTTATTTTTACCTTTTGGAAAACGTTTTTCAAACAAATCAACTAAACTGGTATGCAAATTACACTTATACACTGGTGGCAGTGTATGTATTCATTTTAATTAATAGACTTCATTTTTCAGAGCAGTTTTAGATTTACAGAAAATCGGCCATAGATAGAATTCCCATAAGTCCCCATATCCACTATACACATGTGCACAAACGGGCGCAATTACCCAGTTATTACCATCTTGAATTATTGTAGTGCATTTGTTATAGTTGATGAGCAAATATTGATATGTTATTATCACTAAAGTCCATAATTTACATTAAGTTTCACTGTTTGTATTATACAATTTTATGGGTTTTGCCAGATGCATAATTAAATGTGTCCAGCATTACAGTACCATAAAGAATTGTTTCAGACCTACATTTTCTAATCAAGAAGTTTTGTTTTATTTTCAATGGGATCTTTTTCCTGTCTTGGGTTACTTGTTTTCAGGTGAATGCGGGACACCTAGACAGCCACAACACGAGGTTAAGATGTAACAGAGCCTTGTGTAACTAGATAGAGGTTGACCTGAGATCTCTGATATTCAAAATTAGTTATCAGGCAGGATGCGTCTCTGGGGAGGGAATTTTAACACAGAGTAATTTTGATCTAGATTGAAGCCCAGTGGCATAGAGGAAAAATGAATTTTCCAGAAATAAAATTATCTTGGGATGCTGTAAGAAAGACAGAATAAGAATAAGAATAAAAGAGTAAGAAAGATAAGCCATACACTGGAAGAAAGTGTTTGCAAAAGACATATCTGATACAGAACTGTTATCCAAAATACATATACAAAGAACTCTCAAAACTCAACCATCAGAAACAAATAAGCCAATTAAAAATGAGCAAAAGATCCAAACAACTATCTCACCAAAGAGAATATATAAAAGGCAAATAAGCATCTTAAACACGCTCAATATCAAATGTCATTAGACAATTACAAATAAAAACAACAATGAGACACAACTACACAACTGTTAGAATACCCAAACTCCAAAACACAAGGAACGCCAAGTGCTACTGGTGAGGGTGTGGAGCAACCGGAACTCTCACTCCCTGCCGGTGGTGGGAATGCAAAATGCTATGGCCATTTTGGAAGACAGCTGGGCAGTTTCTCACAATCCTAAGCATGCTCTTACCACCCAATCCAGGAACTCTGGTATTTGGCCAAACAAGCTGAGAACTTACGTCCACATGAAAAGAAATGAGCTATCCAGCTGTAAAAAGACATGGAGGAATCTCTCATGTATATCATTAAGTGAAGGCAGCTCCTTGGAAGAGACTAAATACTGTATTATTCCAACCAAATGACTTCTGGAAAAAGCAATACTGTAGAGACATTAAAAGATCTCTAGGGAGGGGAGAGAAATGAATAGACAAGTGCACAGAAGATTTTAGGAGGTCAGTGAAACTATTCTGTATGACACTACTATATAGGAACTCTCTGTATTGTCTGTTCAATTTTGCGGCTCTAAAAAAAATAAATTCTACTAAAAAAGCCAGGCATGGTGGCTCACGCCTATAATCCTAGCACTCTGGGAGGCCGAGGTAGGTGTACTGCTTGAGCTCAGGAGTTGGAAACCAGCCTGAGCAAGAGCGAGACCCTGTCTCTAAAAAAAAAAAAAAAAAACAGGTGGGCATTGCGGTGGGAGGCTATAGCCCAGCTACTCAAGAGACTGAGGCAAGAGGATCACTTCAGCCCTGGAGTTTGAGATTGCTGTGAGCTATGATGCCATGGGACTCTATCCAGAGCAAGGGAGTGAGACTTTCTCTGAAAGGAAAAGAGAGAGGGGGAGGGAGGTAAGGAATGAAAGAAGGGAAGAAAGGGAGGGAAATTTGGGAATATTAAAACTGCCACATAGCCTTTTTTAATGGTCTAAATTATCACAATTGAGCCCCAAACATGAACTGTGGAACATGCAAGCACATCCCATGAGTCCCGAGGTTCACCTGAGCCTTTAGAACAGTGGTTCTCAATCTTCCTAATGCCGCAACCCTTTAGTACAGTTCCTCTTGTTGCGGTGACCCCCAATAATGCAAATAATTTTATGGTTGGGGGTCACCACTGCATGAGGAACTGTATTAACGGGTCAAGGCATTAGAAAGGTTGAGAACCACTGCTTTAGAAGCTTATAGAGCAGAAATGAAAATCCATGTCTATTTCTGTCTCTCAACAGATTTAAGTGATATCACTGAAATACATAATTTTAAATTATGTTTGAACAACAGTTCTAAGTTGCAACTGAAAATTGAAATAGTTTGTTCTTTTATTCACCATTTTTTCAATATGAAAGCAATTGCCAATTGAAAAGTTTATATGACAACAAGGGCATTTGGTAACTATGGTATAATCTAAGAATATAGTCCCCAAATCCACAGGTCATCAGACATGTGACTTGGGAAAAATCAAGTCACCTTTTTGATCTTTGTGTTGTGAGAATAACATCTAATACACCTTGTTTCCAAGATTACCATGTATATGTGAGTTAAATTTATGCTTTTGAGGGTTATTTTAGCCATACTATGAGAGAGGATCATAGCTATCACCAAAACTGAGTTCTTTTTAAATTTAAATAAGACAGTTGTACATTTAATGCAGTATACTAATAAATGTTAAAATTTTATGTAAGTATAGGATTTTTAAACATATAAAAATAAACTGTTATTAATCAAAAAAAGAAAGAAAACTATTCAGATAGAACTTGTACACAGGCTTTTAATTCCACATCAGTCATTGAGTAAAAATCACTAAAGTCTTAAAATAACAGCTAATTTGGGTGGTGCCTGTGGCTCAAAGGAGTAGGGCACCGGCCCCATATGCTGGAGGTGGTGGGTTCAAACCCAGCCCTAGCCAGGAACTGCAAAAAATAATAAATAAATAAAATAAGATAGCAGCTAATTTATTATTTCATCAATTTCTCTTCCAAAGTAAGGCAAATATAATTTATTGGTCCCTCAAATTTATTACCATTCCACCTACTCACAGTTAAGTTTTTGCATCACTCTTTTTCTTAATCAAATTTACTTTTCTAGTTTTTATTTGGGTTTGTTTATTTGTTTGTTTGTTTTTTTGGAGACAAGTCTCATTCTGTCTCCCAGGCTAGAATACAATGGTATGATCATAGCTCACAGCAACCTCAAACTCCTGGGTTCAAACAATTTTTCCTGCCTCATCCTCCCTGGGAACTGGGACTATAGTTATGTGCCACCATGCCCAGCTATATTTTGTAGAGACAGAGTCTCATTCTTGCTCAAGATGATCTTGAACTTCTGGCCTTAGTCCTCTCACCTTTGCCTCCAAAAGTGCTGAGATTATAGGCATGAGCCCCTGTGCCTAGCCCAAATTTACCTTTTAAATACAAGGCTTTAAGGCTTTAAATTTGTTTTTCTATCAGTATAGTTTCATTAATTTTATTTTTTTCTAATGGATATGCTTTGATAAGACTATTCCTCTCCTGGAATGAACAGAAATATTAACAGGTAACAATAATTCCTATATTGAGACTGATTCCTTTAGACAATCATCATAGTAACTGAAACAGAGAATATCCAGTAGAAAACTGGGGTGACCTCTTGCTCTTGCATGGGTTAAAAAGAAATAGTACTTTTCATCAGAAAAACAAAAACAAACAAAAAAAACCCCATCAGATCTAGGGCAAAGATTGGCAAACTAAGGCCTGTGAACCAAATCTAGCCTGCTTCCTGTTTTTGAAAATAAAGTTTTATTGGAACACAGTCATGCTCATTTGCTTACACATCATCCACGGCTGTTTCTGCATTACAAAGACAGTTGAGTAACAGCAGCAGAAACTGTATCATTTACAAAGTCTAAAATATTTATATTTGTTTCTTTGTAGAAAAAATTTTTCAATTCCTGACCCAAAATACAGAAAAAAGAAAATATAAGCTCCCCTAATGGTATATTCACAAAGTTCTAAAATATAAAAATTGTGCACCCAGTTGGAAAACAAGCATTCAGCTTAATGCTAATTAAAGCCTTACACTTAAAGGTCACCCTGTGGTCAGTATTCTTTGCTGCTGGCTAACAGGAAGTATGAGTTAGGTTTCTCTGTGGGAATAAAGAACAATCTTCTGTGTCTAGAATCTCTTTTTTTTTTTTTTTTGAGATGGAGTCTATATCACCCTGGGTAGAGTGCTGTAGTATCACAGCTCACAGCAACCTCAGATTCTTAGCCCCACAATGCCCAGCTATTTTTGTTGTTGCAGTTGTCATTGTTGCTTAGCAGGCCTGGGCTGGGTTTGAACCCACCATCCTAGGTGGGTGCCCTGCCTACTGAACTAGGGGTGCCACCAAAAGTCATTTTTTTTAAAGGACAAACAATATCATGCAAAAAGCAATGACATATATAAAAAATAACAAAATAATGCAGATCCTTTCCCCAGATTTTTGGGTGTTTTTTTTTTTAACCTATTTGATCTTAACTTCACTTTTACTTTGAGAAACTGCTTCACTTATACAAAAAATGGGTAGTGGTATTATAGAGGTATATTGTATGTGCACTTTTATGTAGGCTCGGAACACTATCTCCTAATGTAAAAAATATTTTTATTACAACACCCTCTCTACAGGCTGCAACCTTCACGTCCACCCCCAAACACCCAGCCTACCCCCAATCACGCCTAGCTACATTCCCATTTTTGCTTAAGCACTTTGAATTGGCTTTCTGTCACTTACCACCACAACCATTTTTGTCTGAATGGTCTCTTCAGCTCTGACATTCTATAATTTTTGCTCTCAGTAAGCTCATCCATCAGAATTGTTCCACATGATATTTCATGTCAGATCTACATTGAAATCACAGTTGCAATATTTGTCACTTGTGTGCACTTCTGAGCTTCAGTTCCTACTTCTATAAAATGTAGGTGATGCCTGCTTTCAAGATTATGGCAATGAAGAGAGGAGATGACAGATTTGTAAAGCATCGGGCAAGGAAGAGGCAGTAAATATTGTGAATGTGGCCTGAAGGGCCTCTACCAGAGCAGGAACAATGACTTAAGAGGTCCTAACCAGAGCAGGAACAATGACTTAAAAGGTCCTAACCAGAGCAGGAACAATGACTTAAGAGGTCCTAACCCTCGCCCCTTCCTACTCACCCTGGGCATACTCAGGCTTCTATAATTAATTCAATCATTCCTCCTCTGGGAAGCCCTCCCAGTTGACCTTTTCCAAGTTCCAGACACCCATTCTCCATGATCTTACAACCCTCTGAGATTAGCTCTCATACCATTTATAGCATTTAACTCAGTTTTTAAGAACAACTTTCCACTTTACTCATATAACAGCAATATATGTTCATTATGGAACATTAAGAAAGTACAGAAAAGAAAAAAGAAGAACATAATAAGGTACAAATCAGCCATATTCCCCATTCCTACAACTCAGAGATAATCTATCATCTCCCCCCTCCCCCATGTAGCCCATTAACACACATTTATTTGTTGGTTTTTGCTTGCTTTTATTTATTTTTAGAGATGGGGTCCTACTTTGTCACCGAGGCTGGAGTGCAATAACATAATTATAGTTCACTGTATCCTCGAACTCTTAGGATCAAGTGATGCTCTCACCTCAGCCTTCTGAATGGCTGGGACTACAAAAATACCCCACCATACCAGGCTAAATTTTTACTTTTTGTAAAGATGGGGGTCTCACTCTGTTCCTCAGGCTGGTCTTTAACTCCTGGCCTCAAACAACCTTCACCTTCCAAAGTGCTGGGATTATGGGTGTAAGCCACCACACCCAAGACCCATCAGTACACTTTTAGTTGGAACTAAGAGAAAACCCGAACACGACCTGTGATTGACTTGAATAATAAGAAACAATTAGCTCACATAGTAAGTCCAGAAATAAGGCAACATCTTATACCTGACAAGTTATCCAAAATCAGTCTCCAATTATAGCAAAAAAGGAACTGGGACAGAAACAATTTTAATATTTCTTAAATTCCATAAAGAAGACAACATGAAAATCAATCAATGATATTTAAATAGTTAAAATCATGCCGGGCGCAGTGGCTCATGCTTGTAATCCTAACACTCTCAGAGGCTGAAGCAGAAGGGTCGCTGGAGCTCAGAAGTTCAAGACCAGCCTGAGCAAGAGTGAGACCCTGTCTCTACTAAAAACAGGAAAACTAGCTGGGTGTTGTGGTGGGTGCCTGTAGTTCCAGCTACTTGGGAGGCTGAGGCAAGAGGATTACTCAAACGCAAGAGCTTGAGGTTGCTGTGAGCTATGACACCACAGCTATGGCACTCTACCCATGGGGACAGAGTGGGACTCCATCTCTAAATAAATAAAAATAAATAGTTATTAATAAAATCAGTAACTAAATCCAGCAAATTGGCCCTAAAGGGAACTGACTTGCAGTGTGTGGGTGTTTGATAAACACCCAATTCACATTTGGCCAATGTCTCCAAGGATGACTGATGAGCAAAGCATTCCCTTCCTTTTTCTTCATGCTCTAGCTTGCCAGCTTAGCCCTAGGCTTGGCTGAATAGTTTTTTTCTTGGTTCTAAACATAATATATAGAACTCACCAGCACTTAATAGAAGCAGGAACTTTATTTCCTGTGACTCTTTTAGGGACGAAGGAAATCTTTTCTGGAAGCCTCTCCACTCTTAGTCCACCTAAGTGGCCTGAAATGAATCACACACCCATGCCTCAGCTGATCACTAGAAAGAGGAATTCACGTCTACCACAGACGATTCACTCTCCTGGGCAAGGCTGGGACCTCCCTCCCCTGACGCCCACAGCTGAACAAGGCGGACAAAAATCTCAACAGAACTGTGGGGTGTTAGGATGGAAAAGGGAAATGGAATGGGTACCATTCTGCTACCATCTCTTTTAGACTTCATACAAATTTCTCATGTCAATAAATATTCTTTGAAAACATGATTTCAACTGAAAACATAATTATATGAAAACATCATAGTTTATTTAACAAATTCCCTATTGTTAGGCATTTTAGGGCAATTCCATTTTTCACTATCATAAATCACTCAGTATTTTGTCCTAAAACTGTCAAATTAATGTCCATAAACCCATTGCCTTAAGTAATGCTGTTTCTCTTACTGAAATAAATGTTATCATTTACAGTTAAAGATGACGTTATCTTTGCTGTCATCAACAAATCAATACATGCTTTTTCAAGATATATATACACACTTTTAAAAAACCTTTATTACCAAGTCCCATGTTGCCTGTCCTCCCCCCCACCCTCAACTCTTGGCACATTCACTTCCACAGATACTTTCTGATAATTTTTCCCAGTGAAGACCCAGTCTCTGCATCTATAACTTTAGAATATAGCAGAGTTTTTTCCTGAATTAACTTTTAGATTACCAGAACTGTCTGACCCATACATGTATTCAATGTTTCTTGAACATCTATTATGTGCCAGGCACTGTTCTGAAATCCAGGGATACAATGCCCTTAGAGAACATAATAATAATCTCCGAAACTGGCCCATAGCTCAGTGGGTAGGGGGCCAACCACATATACCAAGGCTGGCGGATTCGAGCCCTGCTCAGGACTGCTAAACAACAATGACAACTGCAACCAAAAAATAGCCGGGCGTTGTGATGGGCACCTGTAGTCCCAGCTACTTGGGAGGCTGAGGCAAGAGAATCACTTAAGCCCAGGAGTTTGAAGTTGCTGTGAGCTGTGACACCACAGCACTCTACCAAGGGCAACATAGTGAGACTCTGTCTCAAAAATAAATAAATAAATAGATAAATAAATAAATATAAAATAAATAATCTCAGATACTAAGAACGAAGTTACAGTGGATCTTTCAAAGTGATTCTTCCTACCTTTTGTTTCC
The DNA here is from genome assembly GCA_963574355.1 of Loris lydekkerianus. Classification (NCBI taxonomy): domain Eukaryota; kingdom Metazoa; phylum Chordata; class Mammalia; order Primates; family Lorisidae; genus Loris; species Loris lydekkerianus. Next base: position 68,418 of record CAUYPK010014772.1, read on the forward strand.
AAGCCCTTTGTCCCTTTGAAAGGAAACATCTGGTCTCCCCACCTTTCTCTGAATACTTTGGGAGGCTCATGTATGTCTCTTTTCTCACCTTTGGCCTTTGTCACTGATGTCATAGGTAGTGTGGCTATTTCAACAAAGCGTTAGACTCAGCCAGAGATAAAGTTGTACAAACTTTATTTCCTGATGCCGTCCGCAGCTCACTAACAGGGCAGGAAGTGCTGATGGAAATAAACTTGGTAGGCTGTGGCTGCAAATAAAATAGGAGCACTCAAATATTGCTGACCTCTCAACCACCCTCTTTTTCTCCCCACACCCCCGCTCCCTCTAGGCCGCAGGGCACTGGGCTCTGAATTAGGACTTCTGTTTGTTTGGAATTTGGAAGATAGACTTTTATCCTTACACATGGGAATTGAAATGCAAACAGTTCTATGCTTTCCCAGTTGAACGTGGTTTGAAAACAAACATGTAAACATTTTATTTTTACAAAAATAAGTTTGTAAGAATCTGTCTACCTTTTTATAGTCTGTCCAAATTAATGGAATGAATAAGTTCTTTTCTTGGCTTAAAGGGGATAACTAGGTTGGGGAAAAGGTCACCCAAGGGCCCTTGGAAACGAGCAAGTGAGAGCTTTCAAGAATCTACATGATTCCCAGGCCCCCCCTGGAGCAACGGAATCAGGTTCTCAGAGCACTGGGCGTTGGTGCCAGCACCGCTAGTCCAAACCTCTCATTTCACAGATGAGAAAATTGGGGGCCAAAGAATGAAAAGATCTGCCTATAGTCAAACAGACTATGTCAACGGGTGTGACACATTGTATTTACTCAAGCATTACTTTTTCCCTCTAGTTTACTAATATAAAGGAGGGGGGTAGTGAAGACAGAGAAAAAGCGCTGGTGAGAATCTTCTGAATCCTTGTAAGGCGCTAAGAGAGGTCTCTAAGTGAGCCACAGAGGCAGACCAAGGCAGGGAACTGAGGGGCAGAGGGGCAGCGGGCTCCCCGCAGGGAAGCCAGCAGCAGAGGGCCAGGGTTTATCTGCCCAGCAGCTCTGCTTCCTGTGTGTCTGCGTGCCCCGTTCCCGGAGCAAAAAGCCTGTCCGCCGCCAGCTCCTCTCCGCCCAGCACAGCAGAGCGGGGAGGGCGCTGCAGACCCGGGCACAGCTCGCACGGTGACACCGTCCAGGCCGCGGTGCAGCAGCGGATCTGACAAACCCGCCGGGTGCACGGAGCGCCTGACGCACCGTGAGGCCTGGGTGACTCACTGGGGGACCCATCCCTCGCTGGAGGCGGGGGCCGAGGCGCAGGCTGCGGGGAGACGGGAAGACGCCCCTGGAACTCAGCCAGGGGTAGCCTCGGGCTGCTGCGATTTTCTGCCTAATGCAGGTGAATACGGAATATACCTGAATCCTTCCTTCCACCCCGCCTCCAGTGTAGTAAAAGCTGGTTTTCTTAGTAGAGAAACAGCAAAAGTTAAAACATTTTTAAATGATACTTTTTTTCTTTTTAATTTTTTAATTTCAGATTACTATGAGGGTACATTTGGGTTACAGTGTTTGCATGTGTTAGGTAGAGTCCCTGTTGTAGTTGTGTCCTGCACCCAGGAGGTGTGCCAGGTACCCTTACATTGTGCCAATTAGGTGGGAGCAAACGGTCCCCCTCTCTCCTCTCCTCAACCTGAATTGAGTTTTTCTCCTATGTGGGCATGTACTGGCTGATTATTAGTACTGAGTACATTGGGTCATTGCTTTTCCACTCTTGGGATACTTTACTAAGAAGAATGTGTTTCAACTCCATTCAGGTTAATACAAAAGATAAAAAGTCTCCATCTTTTTATGACTGGATAGTATTCCATGGTATACAAATACCACAGTTTAGTAATCCATTCCTGGTTCAATGGCCATTTAGGTTGTTCCCACATCTTCGTGATTGTAAATTGAGCTGCAATAAATCTAGTGCAACAGTCCTTACGATAAAATGCCTAGTAATAGAATTGCAGGATCAAATAGAAAGTCTGTTTTGAATTCTTTGAGGATAAATGGTACATTTTTAAAAAGGCAAACTAAAATACAGTTGAAAGGAAGACAAGTTGCTGTGACTGAATTATCCAATAAGATGTATTTGTCCATAGATATTAGTGAGTATCTTGTACGTACTAGGCAGTGTTCTAGGTATTGGAGAACAGAACAGGCACACTTGCTTTCTGGAACTTAACATGCTCGGAATGAAAATCATAACTATCTTGGCAATTAATGAAAAGGATAAAGGATAGTTTCCTCTCCCTGAAGGAAGAGCTTCCTATTGTTTATTGAAGCCTTTGGTTTCACTGTTTCAAAGAGCTGCGATTTATCAGGTGGACTATCAGAAATAAACATTGTGACATTACAGCAAACAGGAAAAATGAATTAGGTTAAAGTGCCTCTGTAAGAATGGACAGAACCCCATTAAAGCCCCCATTTAAAGCCACGTATCCTTGTGAAGCGCAAAATGCAATAATAGTCTGTGATTGAGAATCGAAATCCACAAACTATCACACTCCACTTCTTTAACTCTACTTAAAGCTACTGATTTAGATACGGTTTATTGGACAGCATGTGCCAGGCACTGTGCAAATATGCTGGGGGAGGGGGTGGGTTGGGTTTTTTTTTGTAGAGACAGAGTCTCACTTTATCACCCTCAGTAGAGTGCTGTGGCGTCACACAGCTCACAGCAACCTCCAACTCCTGGGCTTAGGCGATTCTCTTGCCTCAGCCTCCTGAGTAGCTGGGACTACAGGTACCTGCCACAATGCCTGCCTATTTTGTTGTTGTTCAGTTAAAACTGCAAATATGAGTTTTTTAAAAATTTAATCTTCATCATAAGTCTTTGAGGCAAATCTTACGGTGATTTTATAGAGATGATAATGGAGGCACAGAGAGGTTAAGTAATGCATCCAAGGTCACACAGCTCTAGAACCAAATTCAAACCCAGCTTATCTGATCCTCAAAGCTCTGTTATTAACTAGCAAGTTGTAGTGCCCCATTCCCCAATCCATCATGGAATATAGGTGGGAAAGAATCATGCCGTGGTTAAGGCTTTCTTGTCAAGCACACCTGACTTACGTCCTGGTCCTGCAGCTGCGTAGCCAAATAGCAGCCTCACTGAGTAGTACTAGGGATTATGGGACAATCCCTGTTAAACACAGGGGACAATTCTTGGCTCTTAGCTCCTAATTAATGTGAACCACGATAATGAGTAACAAAAAGATGATGAGAATGGTGAATCTTAGCTTTCATACAAATTCTCATATTTCAGTTCTCCAAAAGCTGAAGTTTGAGTTCCTGACCCTCCTAAGAATAGTGACAAATTGCCATCAGAATACTGCTTGCTTGCTTTCTTGGCTCGTCATCACTGTTGTCAAGTAGACAATGGAGTGGCCTGCTGAAGAGTGAGGCTTGGAATCCAGGATAGGGGTGTAAATCTTGTTTTGGACACTACCTGAAACTTCAGGCTCATCCTTACAGGTCTGAGCCCCTATGTCTCAGGCTATCTATGGTGAAGGACCAGGGGTTTTATTTCTCCCTCCCTCCCTTCCTTGTTATTTCCCCTCTATTGCAGACCAATACATTTGAAAAAATCCGTAAAAAAAAATTTTTTTTGAGACAGAGTCTCACTCCATACCCCTGGTTAGAGTGCCCTGACATCATAGCCCATAGCAACCTCAAAGTAATCCTTTTGCCTCAGACTCCCCAGTAGATGGGACTACAGGTACCCACCACAATGCCCAGCTAGTTTGTCTATATTTAGCAGAGGCAGGATCTCACTCTTGCTCAGACTGGTCTCAAACCCCTGAGCTCAAGCAATCCATCTGCCTTGGCCTCCCAGAGTGCTAGGATTACAGGTGTGAGTCACCACACCCAGCCTCTATAAAAATATCTTAACAATGTTAACTTTCTATACATGTTTCTAAATGCTAGCACTCAATTTGTTTTCTAACATCATTAAAGATCCAGTAGTTTTTAGATCACATGTTGAATATCATGACTGTAAGCTTTTGCTTCCTAATTGATAAAACTGGAACTCAAATACCCATTTGGTGAAAACTCAAATGAAATAATGTAGCTAGAGTGCTTAGCACGTTATCTGCCTAATATGTTGTGAGCCCTGAGGAATTAGGACCCACTCCTAAAAATAGACAACCTTCCCGGGCGTTGTGGCAGGCACCTGTAGTCGCAGCTACTGGGGAGTCTGAGGCAAGAAGATCACTTTGAAGTTGCTATGAGCTATAAATAATGGTATGGTACTCTGTCTCAAAAAAAAATTTTTTTTTCTTGATTTTTCAAAAGTATTGATTCACAGTAAATGGGAAATATCAAGGAAGGAAGGGAGGGAGGAAAAAAATTTGATCATCTATGCCAGAGGCAGGGACAGAAAGAAGTAGGCAGAACCGTAGGAGCAAATGGACTCCTCAAGTATCCACCTGGGTTAATTTTCTCTCCCTACCCCAACACCTCATTTGGGCAGCTCAGTTGTTCCCTTGGGAGGCATATCCCAGAACCACCCCCACCCCCTTTTTTTTATAGATGTTTCAAAAGTGGTAGGTGACTAGCCTGGATGAGACATTGAGTCATGCCAAAGGCCTGTACGTTCTGAACGTTCTGAACAGCTTGCTGTTCTATTTTGCTCATCAGCATGACCCTAGAACATCGCTAAAAATAAGCAGAATTAGACCTTAATATGCTGATCTAAAAGAAATGAGTCCATTGGGATCAGGATTTTAATTGTGGCTCAGAATTGTAACCCTCCCTGTAAAAACTCAAACTAAATTGAGAAAGTACAGCTTGAGTACCCTGTTTAATAACTGAGTTATTACATCATTGGCGTCACCCACTTGTCTTCAAGAGCAGGATGAATAGAGGTGCCAAAGGGGCTGGAAGAGAGAGGCCCTGGGATGATCCATTAGGACGATTCAAGTAATATAGGGTGGTGACCGTGTTGTCAGGAAGTGCAGCTGAATCACAGATCATCAGTGCCCTCCAGGCAACATCCAAAGTCTTTTAAGTCATGTGTGGTGCTGACATGAAACAGTAGACTATTTTACATTGCACGCAAACTTTATGGCCACCCTGTGTATATATATATATATCAGGAGCAGGGAAATCCTTTACTATTTTAAAACAGTAAACTACTATTTTAAATTGCACGCAAACTTCATGGCCACCCTGTAATTTTTGTTTCAATAGGTTTGAGGGTACAAGTGTTTTGTGACATGGATAATGGATATAATGCTGAAGATAGGGCTTGTCGTGTGCCCATCACCAGAATAGTGTACCTTGTCCCCACCATGAGAGAAGATGTAGTGAGAGTAACATGGAGTTGGTCAGGGTAGGGCTGACGCGACACAGCTAGACGGGTCTGTTTAGGTCCTAAGTGACCTTCACTTCAAGTCTCCCATTTTTATTGTTTTGTAAATTAAGCTTTAACCTGAAGGTGTAAATTTGGGTAGTTAGGGTTATTGATTTAAATTTGAAATTAAAATGTTGTGATATGGGTCATGGGTTATATCAATTACTGTTTATTATGGGTCATAGGTCATGCTGACCACTGTTATTTAAGATTAGCGTTAATCACTATTGTTTAAGAGAAAGGTTAGTACAGTTCTTGCTTTTAACTTTTATGTATAAAATCATGGTTTTGAAAATGGAGGAACACAACAGTCTTGGAGAGGATACTCTCACTGTTCTCCAGAATTGCTGGCCTTCAGCTGATAAAACCATTGGCTCTATCCCGCATCTCCACAGATTGGCTGAACAGAGACAGGCAGCCAGACCCTCTTTGTCCAGTAACAAATAGGTGGACATTTATTGCCCATCTTCTTCCTATCTAAACTAGTGGCAATCTCTTTGGTCAGCAATCACATGACTAATTATCTACTCAAAGGAAATTGTTTTATGTTAAACAAACAAAAAAAAAGACACCTACGCCTGAATGTTTATCACAGCACAACTCACAATTGCAAAGATGTGGAACCAACCTAAACACCTGTCAACTGATATCTAATTGACCCTGGCCCAAGCTGCAACCAAAGCACCAAAAAGATGGCAAATATCTCTAAGACTTGTCTGAGGACTCCAGCCCTGGGTAAGAGCCTTGAAGTTATGATGACAGGTGACCTCATGAAAACAGCACCTGTGGTGTGCCTAAAATATTTGAGTAAAAACTCTCAGAACCCAGACTTATATCGAATTTAAGTTTACATCAAATTATGTTCAATTATAAGTATTTATTATAAAACTATTTCCATAGATTACTTACAACAAATCCTCATGTAAATAGTGCGTGTAACTTTTCAGCTGTGACGCGGGAAACTAAAATACCAGATCATATCCACTAATATCTTTGCCAACTATAAAATACCTGAACAAGCTTCCCCGTGAAATCTCAGACAGAAATAGACTGCCGGAGGCAAAACATGCGAAACTTAAATAAAAAGCCTGAACTAATCTATTCAATGAGAAGAAAAACCAATCCATTGACACGCTATCTGGGCTAAAACAGTGAAAAGTATCCTAGAATTGATCCTTTTCCCACTAGTGAAATTGGCATTGTCTACAAGGATACCCAACCTGTGGCCTGGCTGGATACTGATTTTGTGAGGACTTTTTTGCTGATGTGTCGTGTTGAATAACATGAAAAATATGCATGGACCTTTTTTTTTTTTCTTTTGCTAATCAGCCTCTGTTAGTGTTTGGTATATTTAATATATGGCCCGAGACAACTCTTATTCTTCCAATGCGCAGCAGAGAAAAAAAAAAGGTTGGAAACCCCTGTCAATGTCAGCTTCTTTATCAGGGCGTGCACACAAGTAGCAGTGGGGAGCTGAAAGAAGAAAAGTTCTGCCCCTACAGCAACTGAGATGGGGAAAAGGAATAGCATGTACAGCAGTGGAAGGTACACAGGAAGCATGCAGGTAAATAGCCCTGTGAACTGATAATCAGTATGCCCTTCTGGCTGCACAAATCTGGCTTGAAATCTTCCTAAAAAAAATGGGATGGGCAATGTCCATCTTGAAGATTTAATGAGGTAATAATATTTTTTTTGGTAATGAGGTAATACTATGAAATAATTATAATAATATGAAAAGTGCTTAGTGAGTTCCTAACATATATTCAGGCGGTTCTGAAGTTGTGGCCACAGACCCAGAGTCTGAGTGAGTCTTTAAAAGCTCTTGGCTTTTTTTCCTTGGTCCTTTCACGTAGAAATATCTCCTTTTACCTCTGGTTGTTTAGTTTTTTTGTTTGTTTTCAAGACAGAGTCTTACATGGTCACCGTTGGTAGAGTGCCGTGTTGTCTTAGCTCACAGCAGCCTCGAACTCTTAGGCTCAAGTGATCCTCCTGCCTCAGCCTCCTGAGTAGCTGAGACTACAGATGCCTGCCACAACACCCAGCTATTTTTTTAAAGACAGGGTCTCACTCTTGTTCAGGCTGGTCTCGAACTCCTGTAAGGCAATCCAACCACCTTGGCCTCCCAGAGTGATGGAATTACAGGCATGAGCCACTGTGCCCGGCTTACTGGCTTAGTTGTTTAGTTTGTAAGCCCCGCTAAGTGTCCTTTCTGCCCGTCTCTTTCATTTCCTTTGGATCACTCACATACTTCTTTCTCTTCTTTCAGCCTTAGGGTGGGACAACTTCTCTGCCTTCCCTATGTTCATAATTGGGAAAGAGAAGTTATCAGGACGTCTTCTTGTCCATGAAAAAAAAAAAATGCTACCAAGAGTCCTCTAAAATAGAAGAGAAGAAAAACTAAAATGATACTGAAGATTGCACTTTCCAAGTGAATGCACAATAGCCTTACAAATATTTCATAATTTTAAAAGTAGCTACAAATGTTGTGGTCTACTGAAATAGTTTGAAAGTGTATGTTAATGTTTCCTAGGAAAACACTACCCCCAATGAAAGATTTGATAATGAAATTTGGAGTTGAAAAGTCTTTTCATACTGCACTAGTAATGTAGCAAGCTTACACCCTGCAAATCTACCTATAAAAATAGCAGCAGTGTTATCCTATTTTATAAATGACATTTAGGTTTTGATTTATAGGGGAAAAAAGGGAGGGGGATGAATTTACTTTTGATAAGCTAGAGAGAGTTCAGAATTTCAAAATAGAAGGGCGAGTATTCAACCTGACACTGGTAACATTAAAATCTAATCAGAATGGAATGGCAACCAAAGTTATTTCCTTCCTACCTATTTTTGCATAACATCCTGATCAACCAGCTGCAAGACTGTTAATACGCTTGAGATGGTGATACTAATTTACATCGCAGGCCTGACTTGGGTTAGTCATCCTGTTAAGAAGCCTCAGTCTCAAATACATGTCACCTTTTATGCCAAATAATATTATTAAGCATTTCTTGTAACATCTGACAAAAGCTACGTTCTGCTTGTTCAGCTTGGTGCTAGCCAAAACATCTCCTCTTTAATTATCCAGGGAGAAGACAATCATAAATCATTTAGCATGTTTTTCAGACTTCAAATTGGAATGAACAAAACCATTTAGTAGCAAATAAGAAGAGGGCTTATTTGTAAAGATCTCCCAGAAACGATGAGCCCACAACTTTAGTGATTAATTCGTCTTCAAAAATTCTTTTTTTTTTTTTTTCATCCAGATTCCCAGGACTGGGTTTATCCTGATTTTCTCCACTTTGAGGCAGAAGAGATAGACAGAGACAACCTCGCCTCTCTGCACTGCCCAGGAGGGTCATCCTCCCCTTTCAATAAACCTGGCCTGAACATCTTCACTGTGACCTGCCTCTGGGAGCCATCGTTGACACCTTTCAGCCATCGCTGCAATAGACTGCCCTTGATTTCACATTTGTGAGCTGTACATTTAATTCTTACGGAGTGTGAGTTGTTTTCTGTGCATAGACACTCAAAATCACCACACCCATTCAAATCACCCCTACAGCTTTGTCTCTCACTTGGGCGACTGGACGCTGGCTGGAACACCCACTTTTCTTTGCTTCCCTACAGAAGAACTACCTCCCCTCATCACACACACCCCCAACACTTTTATATTCTGATAGGTACTGATAATTGGTTATACACTTCCATTTTCTGTCTCAGATCTATTGCTTTTGAGAGCCTATCCTTCTCAATCACAGGCACCCAAATTCTTTTTTCTCTAGAGATGGAAGATTTTTCATGGGAAGATAACGCTTCTTGACTTTTATTACCGTTACTGTTTGCAATGATAAAAGGAGAACACCTTCAGGCCTCTCAGAGGTGTGTCTGCCAATAGTCACTCCGTCCTGACCACAGGTCTATAGGAATCCTCATCACCTCTTAACAAAGAAAACGATTGCTCCAGTTTCTACTGCAGTTGTGTAAGACTGGCAAAAACTATAACCACTGAACTATAAGTGCCAACCATTTTAAAATACCTCCAAAAATTAAATTTCCCTCACAACTTAGGCTGGCTCTAACCAGTAAAGTAAGGGTTTACCAGTAAGTAAACCCTAATTTAATGTAGTCCATCCACTCTTTTCTATTTTTAGCTTCCAGATTATATTCGAGTAAAATCTCTTTGAAGACCTCCTCCTCCCGTGCCAATTTTGGTCAGTAGGGTGTGGGTCCCCAGGTGCACCGGGGCACATTTAACATTTTTCAGAGTGCCCAAGTGAAAATGGTTGGGTGGCTCTACTTTACATGTTAATAATAGCCCAGTGGCATGTGAAGGCTCTTACCAGCAACCTGCCCTCACTCCTCCTGGCTCACTAATTCTGCGCACTTTAGTTTTTTCTTTTAGCTTTTACTCTTCTGTCCTTGGATCTCTGTGGTTCTTCCTTGAACACTGACCAAGTTAAACAGACCCCATTGTTTTGAAGCAATCAACACCATACGTTACATTCTTAGAAAGGTCTAGCTAGCCCATTCCTGCAATTACGTGACAGAGAAAACGAAAACCTCTGGAGAGTTCAGGACACTGAGCAAAAGCCCCAGAGTAGCTGCCACGGCCCACTCAGGCCAGTGAGATGGGCCGAAGTTTGTGGTTTCCCAAGACATTTTTTTTTTTTTTTTTGCAGTTTTTTTTGGCCAGGGCTGGGTTTGAACCCGCCACCTCTGGTATATGGGGCTAGTGCCTTACTCCTTTGAGCCATAGGCACCGCTCATCCCAAGACATTTTAAAGAAAAGGAGTAAAAATACCAACCAAAGCTATCTCTTTCATGACATACAGCATTTCAGCTCATTTTTACATTGCATATATTGTCTCATTTAATTTACTATCCTGAAAAACCCTGAGAAAGAGATTTATACTATCTGAATTTGCAAATGAAAAACCCAAGGCCCAGGAAGTTATCAAAACTCAGAAAGAGATTCTAGGCTTGTCTGACTCTAGAATGCAAGTTTTTGTAATAAATAGTGCTGTGTTGAAAAATACAGTGTGCACGGAAATATTCCCTTGCCCAATTTGCAGTCCACCAGGGTGCTTTGGGGTCCTATTCAAATGGTCAATGGTAAGACCCATCACTTTGCAGAAACCAACAGCTGCTTTTTGACTTCTCGTCCACTTTATTATTACTTGGGAGGGTGAGAGGGTGAGTGGAAATCCAAAAAAAAGAAAACCAGTGAGAATAGCCCACATCACATAGTCCCAAAGTTGCAGATGCTGACGTGGATGTGGGAAGGGAACACTTTTACTCTGTTGGTAAGATTACCAACTAATGCAGCCTCTTTGGGAAGAAGTATGGAGAATCCTCAAAGAACCCCAACTAGACCTTCCATTTGATCGTGCAATCCCATTGCTAGGCATCTACCCAGACGAAAAAAAAAATCATTCTATCATAAAGACACTTTCATTAGATTGTTCACTGCAGCTCAATTTACAATTGCCAGGATATGGAAACAACCTAAATGCCCACCAACCCAGGAATGTATTAATAAACTGTGGTATATGCATACCATGGAATACTATGCAGACACAAAAAAGGTGGAGACTTTACAGCTTTTGTATTAACCTGGATGGAGTCAGTAAAGGATCATAAGAATGGAAAACCAAATTTCCAACGTGCTCAATACTAATATGAAGCTAGTAGATGATCTAATACATGCCTACCCAAGAGAAAAACTCAATTCAATTCAAGTTGGAGGGTAGGGGAAACGAGGGAGGGGAGTGAGAGGAAGAGAGAAGGGGATTGATGTGCTGCTCCGACTTAAGGGACGACATGTAAGGCGATACGGCCACATTCTGGGTGTGGGACACAACTAGGAGAGGGACTTTACCTAAAAATGCAAATGCTGTAACCTAGTTGTCTGCACCCTCACTTTAACCTGAAATCAAAAAAAAAAAAAAAAAAAGGAAAAGGAAAAGGAAATTGATATGGTATCAAAGATATAATGTAGCATTATTTTCCTGAAATAGACTTTGGAACAATGAATGGGTTTTCCAAAAGGCTAGATGCAAATTAATAGTAACTTGTCCATGTAGTTTTAGGAATATTCTTGATTATTGTAGAAAACTTTGGCTGCAATTTCTGTATTTATGACACCTACAGGCATGCCAGTTTCAGGTGAACATTTGTCAATAGCTTTCCACTGTCATCGTTTACCCATCTCTGTCAAATCTGTAGACAAATGGTCCCTGTCTTGAGTTTATGTAAATTACCTTATGTTAATGCCATCAGTTACTGTTTCTGGGTCTCTCTTTCTCTCTTTCTTTCTTTCTCTCTCTCTTTCTCTTTTTTGAGACAGAGTCTCACTCGGTTGCCCTGGGTAGAGTGCCGTGGCATCAGCCTGGCTCATAGCAATGTCAAACTCTCAGGCTCAAGAAATCCTCTTGCTTCACCCTCTCAAGTAGCTGGAACTATCGATGCCCACCATGACACCTGGCTAGTTTTTCATTTTTGGTAGTCTCGCTCTTGGGGTCTGGGGTCTCCCTGAGGTCAGGCTGATTTCCAACCCTGAGCTCAAGCGATAGCCTCCTGGTGTGCTAGGATTACAGGCATGAGTCACCACAGCAACCAGCCGTTTCAGGGTTTTTCACTTTTTCTTTTTGGTTTGTTTCCTGACCAGTTCGATCTGATACAAAGTCTGTTTTCCACAATGTTACTTGTCCATGGAGACTACCTATATGTGAGTAAGTCTCTCAGTACCACCTAGAACTGTCTCTTGTAAAATATTTACATCTCTCTGGTTGACTCAGACTCACACATAAAGAAGGGAATTCAACATGTACAGGAGACAATTTTCTAGTAAGTTGTGAACACAGCTCATAATCTGTACACCATGTTATACTTTCTCTTTTTTCCCCAAAAAAGCCTATTTTATAAAGATGCATTTATAATTACCAAATGTTATTTAATGTCCACAAGCGCTCCATTGGTGCTATGCTAAATTGGTTTCACACTAAAAGCTAGACTCCTTGGGGGAATAAGTTCTTTCCCCCGAAACCCAGATATTGCTACATAGGAGAAAAACATATTAGTATGTAAATGTCTGATAATGACGCCAGACTTTACTTGCTCAAAAAGGGGGGTTATTTTTGAGGTAGGTACTTTTTTCAGATATAGACCCCCCTACAATGTATTTTCAATTATTAAAAATGTGTAAGGGGGAGAATGAAGTGATGCATTTATATTTTCCTAAATGTGTAATGTTAACAATTAAATTTAAGCCATGTAAATTGCCATGGCAGCCATACTTCATTTTCTGTCTCTATATATTTTCTACACAAGGTCCCTCCTGTAAGTGGAATTATACAGTGTTTTACTGACCTATTTTACTTAGCATGGGTTCATCCATGCTGCAACATGTATTGGAATTTCATTCCTTTTTAAGGCCAAATAATATTCTGTGGAAGGCATGTGCCACATTTTGTTTATCCATTTACCCATCCATGGAAACTCTGATTGCTTCCACCATTTGGGGGTTGTGCGTAATGCTGCTGTACAGATAAACAAATATCTCTTCAAGACCTCGCTTGCAATTCTTTTAGGCATATACCACAAGTGGAATTGCTGAGTCATAAGGTAATTCTATTTTTAATTATTTGAGGAACCACCATAGTAGTTGCAGCATTTTTCACTCTTTCATTTTTCAACAGAGCACAAGGGCTCTAATTTCTCCACATCCTTGCTAGTACTAATTATTTCCCAGGATTTATTTCTGTTTTGTTTTAATAGCAACTGTCCTAACAGGCATGAGGTGGTAGCTCACCGTGGTTTCAATTTGCATCTCCCTAATGATGAGTGATGCTGAGAGTCTTGTCTTGGCCATTTGTATGTCTTCTTTAGAGAAATGTTAATTTATTCAAGTCCTTTTAAATTGGATTTTCAAATTGGACTTTTGTTGGTGTAGGTATTGTTGAGTTCTGGTTCTTTATATATACTGGATATAATTACCTTATCAGGTAAGTACTTAGAATGGATTTGCAAATATTATCTCATGTATGTCGCAATTTCACTCTGTCAATTGTGTCCTTTAAATGCAAAGTTTTCATTGTATTTGTCTGTTTTTCCTTGTTTGCCTATGTTTTTCACGTCATATCTAGGATATCCTTGCCAAATCTCATGCCATAAAGATTTTGCCATGTGTTTTCTTCTACAAGTTTTACAGTTTTAGGTCTGTGTTCCATTCTGAGTTAATTTTTGTATATGGTGTAAAATAAGAATCCAGCGTCATTCTCTGCCTGTGGATATCCAGTTTTCCCTGCACCGTTTATTGAAGAGACTAAAAAGTCTTCGCACTCCTGTTGAAAATCACTTAACCAGGTATTTGAGGGTTTATTTCAAGGCTCTCTATTCTGTTCCATTGATGTATATGTCTATAATTATGCCAGTGTCACACTGTTTTGAACACTGCAGCTTTGTAATAAGCTTTGAAATAAACAAGTATGCAACTTCCTTTGGCAAGATTGTTTTGGCTATTTGGGGTCCCTCGAGCTTCAATGTGAATTTTAGGATGAAATTTTATACTTTTGAAAAAATGGCATGGAAATTTTGATAGGGATTGCATTGAATCTGAGGATCATGTTGGGTAGGGTTGACATCTTAACAATATGAAGTTTTCTAATCTATGAACCTGGGATGTCCTTCCATTTATTTATGTTTTCTTCAATTTCTTTCAGCAATGTTTTGTAGTTTTCAGCGTATAAATCTTTTGCCTCCTTGGCTTAAATTTTTTTTTTTTTTTTATGCTGTTGTAACTGTCACTGATTTCTTAAATTCCTTTGGGATTGTCCATTATTAGTGTATAAAAAATTGATTTTGTATTCTGCAACTTTGCTTAATTCACTTATTCTAACTATTTGTGTCTATGCGTATGCACAATGTTTCGGGTTTCCTACATGTAAGTCATGTCATCTGTGAGCAGACCTAATTTTACTTCTTGCTTTTCGGTTAGGATGCCTTTTATTTCTTTTTCTTGTCTGAGTCTTGTGCCTGATCTTAGAAGAAACCCTTTTAGTCTTTCACCACCGTGTGTGACGTTAGCTGTGCATTTTTCATATACAGTCTTTATTATGTTAAAGCAATTTCCTTCTTCCCCTAGGTTTTTGAATATTTTTACCAGAATTAAATGATTTTTTTAAAAGACAGGGTTTTGCTATATTGCCCCTGGCTAGACCACAGAGGTATCATCATAGCCCACTACAACCTCAAACTCATGGGCTCAAGTGATCCTCCCGCCTCAGCCTTCCAAGAAGCTGGGAGCACACTACACCATACCTAGCTAGTTTTTCTATTTTTGGTAGAAGTGGGGTCTCACTCTTGCTCAGGCTGGTCTCAAACTCCTGGCCTCAAGCAATCTTTCTGCCTGGGCCTCCCAGAGTCCAGGGATTATAGGTGTGAGCCACCCTTGCCAGTGCTAAATGGAATGTTTTTAAAAGCAAGATTAAGAATGAACGCTACACTAAATAATTACTTTCTAGGATGTTATTTTATGTTAACCTTGTAATCTTCATAAGGCATCAAAAGGACCTTCACACTTGTTGTTAAATAAATGACAAACAAGTATTTATTCATTCAATATCCATTTCTTTTGTGAGGAAAAAAAAATCAGGTAGTGACATGCAACAGACATGCAGAATGGTGACATGCGACATTAAAACACGGCCACATAATAGAGAGGGTCTGAGGGACTTTTTTAGATCTAATAAGAGGCGGTAAGACCTTCCAAGGTGGTGACAGTTAAACTGAGATCTGATTGATAGGAGGAAGCAGACAAGGAAAGAGCATTTCAGGAGGAGGAAATGGCAAGGACAGAAACCCCAAAGGAGAAATAAGTTTGATGAGGTCATGGACTAGAAAGAAGGTCAGTGTGACTAAAATATAGTGAACAAGGGGGGAGATGTTTTGAGATGAGGACAAAGAAGGAGAGGGGTGGTGATTTTATTGTAAATGTAAAGAGACACGATATGATCATATATATAAGGCACTGTGCCAGACATGCACATGTACGATACGATCATTGACCTTCAGACAGAATCTTAAGGTCTCTAATAAAGCATATGCTATGGTTAAACTTTGGAAAATACTTGGTTGGACAATCACAGCCCCATGCCAATGTGCCTGTTTGCACTGATATATGACAATCATATTGATGACGATGAGAAGCTTTAAAAGAAAACCAGTTGTAATTTCATGTTGTCCTTTCTACATACAGTGGGACCTCTGTAAGTTGACCACCCAAGGGAGGGTAGCAAACTGGTCAACATAAGGAACTGGGCCTGCTGTACTGACAGGTACATGGGGTGCATGTCCGGTCTATGGAAAGTAGGTCAACTTAAGGAGGTGGTCAGTCTAGGGAGGGGTCAACTACGGAGATTCTGCTGCACATGTAGTTGTTGAGAGTTTAAGTGGGTTGCCTCAGTCCATTTGTGTTGCTATAAAGCAGCGTTTCTCCAGGTTTAATACAAAAACTTGGACTGTATTAAAGGTTTGCGGCATTAGGAAGGTTGAGAACCACTGTTATAAAGGAATACCTGAGGATGGGTAACTTATAAAGAAGAGATTTATTTGACTCATGGTTCTATAGACTATACAAGAATCATGACACTGCCAGCACCTCTTCTGGTAAGGGCTTCAGGCTGCTTCTACTTGTGGTGGAAGGGGAAGGGGAGACAGCATGTTCACACATCACATGGCGAGATAGGAGGCCAGAGAGAGCCTCCTCGGTCCCAGGCTCTTTCCAACCACTGGCTCTCATGGCTCTCACGTGAAGTGATGGAGCAGGAACTTACTCATTTACCTCCAGGTGGTACTAAGCCAGTTCGTGAGGGATCTGCCTCCACAATTCAAATACCTCCCATTAGGCTCCACCTCTAACACATGGGATCAAATTTCAACATGAGGTTTGGAGGGACTCTGCCAAATGATAGCAGAGTCTAATGGCACTCTGATGCCCACCTACTTCTGAGTCAATTACGATACAGACAAGGAGTAACACAGGGATGAAATGACACATTATTATTGGAAATGCTGACGTTGGAGAGCATGGCTTACCTCTGCAGAGAGACTGACTTCTCATTTCTGAGCACTAGCATTATAGACTTGGCTGCCTCGTCACAGTGGAGCACAGGGCAGACACTGTTTCTGCAAAATTACATAAGAGATCAGTGACAGGAAGGTGCAGTGAATAAACGTCTGGACTCTGGAGTCAGACTGACTGGTTTCCAATCTCTGTTCTCTATCTCACTAGTTACACAATTTAACCTCTCTTGTCTCAGCTTCCTTGCCTCTAAAACGTGGGTGATATTGATACCACTTCACATAGGGATTATATATACGATGTGGTCTGCATCTTGTTTGACTTGTCTAATTCACTTTTATTTAAAACTGTCAATTATTCTATTATACCATCGATGCATTTGGATTTGTTTAATCAGAGGATAATTTCTTAAATGTAAGAATTCAGTTCTTTCTATCCTATGAATTAGATATCACATCAGCAACATTTACTAATGAAATTTTGATTGAAGTCTTTCATTTCTGTAACCCATGTCCTGACTGTAAGAGAAAAACATTTTAGTTGTTATTTTAGGCAAGTAGAAGCTACTGGACAATTATAAATAATGAAATATTTACTTTATCATAAAAGGAGAATGGTAATTGAGGATTTCAGCATAAACTTAGTTAAATGAAGAGTCAGGAATACAAAAATATTAAGGTTCTAAACCACTAAAACTTTTCAGACTGTGATTATTTCCTTCTAGTACAATAAAATAATACAAAAGGCAAAATTCTTTCAACCTAAAACATTACCCGACTGGGAGCCATGAGCAGTTCTAAGTGGGGAATTTTTATAATCTTAGAGGGAACAGCCTATGACATCAACTGACAGCCATGCAGAAATCTTAAAGTAGAAGTGTCACAAGACTTATTATTCCAAACACTGCAGGGAAAATATTAGGAAATAAGATGTATTTATAATGGAACTGAATCTACTTAAAAATGCACAACAGTTTTACAAGATGATGATTTACGTATCAAAGTCATGTAAGTCCTACTATGGAAATCAGAAATTTAAAATTTAGAATTCTAATTTCTATCTGAAGTATATTTTAAACCTTGAAAAGTAAACACAAACAAAACACTCTTTAAATGTGCACTTTGATCACAGGAGATTCTACTTTTTCTGTTCTATCTCCTTCAGGTCAAATGACATGCAGTGAAAATTGTAACAAAATATTCGGAAGAATTATCTAACGTTTTAAAAAATTGTTTTAGATAAGACTAATCAATACTCAAAATTCTAAGGCAGGGGTCCTCAAACTTTTTAAACAGGGGACCAGTTCACTGTCCCTCAGAGCATTGGAGGGCTGGACTATAGTTTAAAAAAAGAAATTACAAACAAATTCCTATGCAAACTGCACATATCTTATTTTGAAGTAAAAAAAAAAAAAAAAAAAATGGGAACAAATGCAATATTTAAAATTAAGAACAAGTAAAGTTAAATCAACAAACTTACCAGTATTTCAATGGGAACTATGGGCCTGCTTTTGGCTAAAGAGATGGTCAATGTCCGGTTCCATATTTGTCACTGCTAATCGTAACAAGTGATGCAAGTGTGCATCAGTTAGTCTAGATCTGGTTGGAGATTTCAGATGTTTCATTCTGGAAAAAGTCTGTTCACAGACATAAGTGCAGCCAAAGATGGTTGCCATTTTGAGTGCATGGTTCCTGAGATTAGGATATGTCTCAGAGGGGAGAGATGCATAGAAATTAGGAAGGCTGCTTGACTTG
>CAUYPK010014776.1:0-109310 GCA_963574355.1 Loris lydekkerianus
TTCACATGAAGGCTATAACCCAACTATACCACAAGACTATGGGGAAAGGGCCAAGGAAGGGGAAGGGAGGGGGGAGGTTTGGGTGGAGGGAGGGTGATGGGTTGGGCCACATCTATGGTGCATATTTTTATCTATAATAAATAAATAAATAAATAAATAAATAAATAAATAAATAAATAGGCAGGGACCACCATACCGCTTTTCTTTAAAAAGAAAAAAGAAAGTAAAATCAAAGATTAAACAAGTATTAAAGGGAACAAAGGGAATTCTTTCCTGTGATGAAATGCATAGTCCACAGTTGTGCTTAACTAACAGTCATGAATCTTTACGCACAGAGTAACCTAATGAGAAAACATAAAGCAAAGCCTGTCAGTAAAGCAAGAAATTGGTGATCATTGTAGGAGACTTTAACACAACTCTTAGTCAAGGAAAAAAAAAAAAAAAATAGAACAAAAATAGAATTAGTTTTAGGTGATTTTACCATTTGTTGATTTCTTTCACACTGGATGTCAGCTCAGGGCTAAGTGCTTTCTATGTGATTTCATTTACGATAATCCTCTTAGTGACACTGCGTGGTAGATTGATGTGACTGCCATGTGACAGAGGAGTAAACAGCCTCTGCATGATCACCCAATTAGCTATCACAGAATCAGTATTTGAACCCAGGTCTTTTGCTCCACAGCGTTCTTTATTTTATGGAAAACATTTCTTCCAAGGACAGGGAACACATCTGTCCCTTGAAGAATCCCTAGCACATACAGTGAAGGCTCTGGCTAATGACAGGCAGACTCAGAGCCCTCAGTTTCAAGGTGATGATGAAGAGAAGGCACCTGTTCCAAGGTCACCCAGCATCTTAGCAGGAAGCGCAAAGCAATGGGCTAAGTCCAGGACACCAGTCACCACCCCAGAACATCATGCAGCTTTATCAGTGACCTGAAGCCCAGTTTCATTCTTTCACTTTTGAAAATAACCAAAGAACCTTTCATTTTTTTCTTTTGAATACCATCTGGTCCCAGAAGAGAAAAGCCTTTTATTTTGCTCTAGACACCAATGCGTGCTTTCGGCTTTGGGCTGTCTTCTCAGTTTCTGCTCTTTGGATGGCATGATGCTTTAATTATTATTGTCTGCTATTATGATCACAGTTTAATTGTTGGCTTGCAGCTCGGGAAGCTTAGAGGGGGGCATTTGATAAAACAATTATTATTTTCTTATTGTCCTTTTCAGTGTCACTGAGGATAATTTAAGCTGTATTCTCATTTGGGGACAGGAGTGATTTCTGACCCCTTCTCCCTGCAGCAGCTGCTCATTCCCTTACTATTTTCCCCTGATGTAAAGATCTGCCGGCAGGACTTATATCGGCGCAGGGTCCACTGTGCTCCTGCAGCAGTGAACAGTTGACTGGGAGCATCTAAAGCCCTTTTGTATTCTGGGGCCCGGACGGAGGCAAGTGAGATCAGCATGTCAAGATGCCACGGATTGTTTACCTTTTCTTGTCCATGTGCAATGGATATAGATGCACCACCTATACACGGGGAGGTGGGAATTATCCAGAAACCACCCAGTGTGTCCAAGCTTCCCTCAGACTGAGAGAACAGAGGTTACTAATCCCAGAAGTGAGCTTTGCCTGTGGGCAGCACTCAGGAGGGATAGACTCTTGCTGCAAGAATCCGATACTCTCCTAGCTTCTTGGATGTGGGCTCTGATAGAAAAATCTACTGTTGCTGAAGCTCAATGTCATGAACCTTACATTGGCCTTGCATGGTACAGCCTCAGTGGTGGGCTGGTGGGAAGAGATGAGGGAACGAAACCCAGGTAGGGACACCCTTAGCTGGGGACCTACTCGTGGTTGGGGGTGTATGGTGGAACGTGGAACTCTGGAAACATCATGAGGAAAAGGCTCATAGAGATCTGACTTGAACAGGGACATCCCACAGCTCAGGCATCCCTGCAGTTGCACCAGGTTGCATCCAGCTGTGAAGTTGAGACCCCGACTCAGCAGAGCAAGCAGAGTCAGGGCAGCCCTGCAGGGCAGAGGGAGGCCCAGGGTCCCAGTGGGCCCTGTTATCTGAGCTGGCCCACTTGCTGGAGTCGGACTGCAGGTTATCCTGCATGCTCAGGATGCAACCCGGGAAACCAGAAACCAGACTTAGGAGACCACTGAGACTGACACAAGACCCCTCCTTCACTACCCTTGGCCCTACCCACCCCATGGAAGCTGGTCTCTCTAGGGTTTCACAGACTGTGCCTTCCTTGCTTCTCTACAGCGTGGATGTTATCCATCATCTGGGCCACGCCTCTAGGTCTCACCCTGCTGCACCCCATCCTTTGCCCTCCTGAAGAGCTGGTTTCTTCTTGGATGGACACTCTGTCTCATCTACATTTTTGCACACCCTCTTTTCCTTCATTTCCTGTCCTTCTCACCCTCCACCTCTGTCATCTGTGCCCATCCTGTTCATCTTTCAGGACATAGCTCAGTCGCTGGTGTCATCCCCTCGGCCCAAGTGAGGGACCCTCTCTGTACATATGTTTACTGTGGTGTGCGTCACACTGCATTTAGGGCAGAAGGATGCCATATTCCTATCTGCATCACTAGTGCCTAGTGCGCTATGGTACCTACCATTTATTGATTGAATGTGTGATCATTTGTACCACTATAGGCTTAGAGAACCTAGAAGGCTGGATTTAGAGAACGTGAGACCATGGCTGCAATGTCCCCAGTTTCTCCTGGGTTTAGACTCACCAGTTGGCTGTGGTCCAAGGTCTATGTGACTAGATCCTAGCTCTTCGGTATTGACAGAGCATCAAGATACAGTTGTAAGATCCGTGGGCTAATGTGGACAGTAAAGAGAGATGTCAGAACTTCCAGAGAAGTAGCCGATCTCCTCCTCAGTACATGGGATTTGTTTAAGTTACCCTTTCCAGAGGGGTGCATGGTTGGCAAGGACAGCGAGTGAGTTTGGCTGAACTATGGGGGTCTCCAGAAGCTGACTGAGCATTCATCAATCCAATCAAACAACATTCACCAACTGGTGAGGGTGGTCAGGTCAGTGCCAGGTTCCAGAGATGTCGAAGCGAAGGACCTCAGCAAGACAGATGGGCCAGTGGGTGATATACCAGGGACAGAGACGGGGAGCATCTCAGCAGACTGAGTGTGGGGAGGGCATGGAGAAGCCTGTGGAAAAGTTTCTCTCCAGATGTTGGGCATCTACCAGCACACATCAGTCAGGTGTCTATGAGTCTACTCAGGTTGCTGGAACAATCCAACTGGATTTAAACAACAGGAATGTGTTTTCCACAATTCTAGAGGTTAGATGTTGCACATCAAGGTGTCAGTAGGCCCACACCCTCTCTGAAGTCTCTAGGGAAGAATCTGTTTCCTGTCCCTCTCCCGGCTTCTGCTGAGGGACAGCAATCCTTGGCTTGTAGATGCATCACTCCAGACTCCACCCCCATCTTCGTAGGATCTTCTTCCCTGTGTCTCCTCTGTGTTTCTGTATCCAAATCTCCCTGTCTTTTCTCTTACAAAGATATCAGTCAGTGCCTTTAGGATCCCCACCCCCACCTCACCCCCGAGTTAGTGTGACCTCACCGTCACAACGTGATTACTCCTGATCCTGGCTCCACACAAGGTTACAGGTGCCAGGAGTTAGGGCTCAAGTATATCTGGGGGGGCGGGGGAGGGGGAAGAATTCAACCCAAAACAGGTGTTATAGGGACTCAAGGATCCCTTACAGGCAAAAGGAAGGCCCACAAGCAAGAGAATGAGAAGGAAGCAGGTGGAGAGAGAGAATGGGGGAAGGCAGCCGGGGCTGGTCGTAAGGGTCATGGAGTATGCCCCGGAAGTCTGACTTCATTCCATGGAGAAGGAGGAGTGACTGGCTCAGAGGAGTGGCCCAGGAAGACCTCCCTGGTCCTGGTGGGAAAGGTGGGTTGGGGGATGGGAGGGGAGCTGGTTACTTTTCCTGCCTCTTTGCACACTGTTCCCCTCTTTCCATCCTCTTCCTCACCCTCAATTTCTTCATGCTTTGCTTTTCTTTCTTCAAAACTACTTTAAAGACACTTCCTCCTTGAAGCTCCCCTGCCTCTTTTTTAAAAGAAGGAAAGGCCTTTGGTCGCAGACAGTCATGGTTCCAAAGCTGACTCTGACCCTGGCTTGGCCTTTAAGCAGCTCGAGTTGCTTCTGTTTCAGTTCCGCCCATAGCAAAAATGGTGGCAACAGAATCTAAACTGCAGGGTTTTATGAGACTACAAGGCAATAAACGTGAAGCAGTTGGCACATAGGAGATTTTCTGCAAGTGTTTAGTCTTTTTCTCCGGTTGTTTGGTAGCACTTTATTTATCCCACTCTTTAGTACCTATTGCACATATTACTAAATTTTGTGTCTCCTCCAAAAAGCAGCAGCATCCTTCAGGACAAACACAGAGGCTCAAACATTTCCGCAGAGCCTGACACACAGCACACAATCTCCCTCTCCCCCAGAGACAGGCTGTTTCATGTCTGTGACCCAAAGAAAACACACACACACACACACACACACACACACACACACACACACATACACACAGGGTCAAGCAAGGCATCTGTGGGAAGGAAGATCTTTCCACTCCTCCCTACATTTCAGTACCTCCCACCTGGGGGCCACAGTGGGGGCGGGGACCTCAAACTGTTTTTGCTATACAAAAGCCAAATAGACTCAATGTTCACCAGCAGGGGTGCTGCTCGGACAAACCCAAATGTCTGTTTTGGCCTGGAATTGTCTCTATTGATCAGAACTTCTAGTTAACATGTATAAGCTTTGATTTCTAAAAGATGAGAAAAGTATTCAGTAAGAGGCATAATAAATGTGGTCAGTTTGGCAAAACTGAGTCTTTCCCGGCTGCCATCAAGGATTTATAACAAGAGGGTTCACCAGCCCCCTGGAGCAGCCCCCTAGCTAATTTCCTGCATCTGCTAGAACCCTTGCCAATTTGGTCTTACCTGGGCAGCAAGAGAGATCTTAAAATGGAAATCAGAGACCATCAGGCCTCAGCTTTACATCTTTTGATGACTCTTCTCTGCTCATAGAGTCAAATCCAGGCTTCTTCCCAGCTGCCTTGGCCTAGGCCTGCCTCCCCTGGCCCAGCTTCCACCCTGGAGGCTTTCACATGCCCTGGGCCAGTTCCCTTTGGGGCCTTTGCACTTTGCTGCCCTTTATGCACAGAGAGCTTCCCCCCACCTCCCACCCCGCCTGCTCTCCACACGGCCACCTCTCTTTGAGCCTGTCCTCTTGCTTAAACGCCACCTTCTCAGAAAGGTCTTCCCCAGCCACTCCATCCAAAGTGGTGGCTCTGCCTCAGCACTCTGCTATTTTCTTCCCCATCTCCAGAAGCTCCTGGAAGGTGGCACCCTGTCTGTCGTCATCACAGCACTCAGCACAAAGGAGGGTTTAAATAGATTAACACACTACAAGAGGTTTGGAACTCCAGCCTCCTTCCTTCTTCTTGGGTGCCAAGTTGTATTGTTTCTGCACACAGAGGACCTAGCTCCTCCCTCCCCTTCCCTGCACTCTTCTCCACAAGGTCAGTGCCAACCAAGCCTTTGACTTTGATCATCAGATCAGCTAAGCCAAATGCAATGAACTAATGTTTTTAATCTATGGTCTTAAATGCCAGCCCTTGATCTTTGGCATGATTCATATGTAGACTACTGGTTATTGATAGAGTCCCCGCTGCCTGTGCCTGGCACAGCCATAGCCTATTCCTCCCTGCAATGTGAGCAACAGCATCAGGGGAAAGAGTAGAAAGAAGCACTAAGGCCTTACCTGTATAGTTATTATGTAACAGTAATTCTGGCTCACTCTCTAACCAGCCGCTGACCTGGGACAAGCTTCTTGCCCTCTCAGAGCCTCAGTATTCTCATTTTTTAAAGATGACATGGACGCTCCCTGCACAGCACAGGTGCTTGCATGGACTCAATGGGGTAATGTGGGAGTGCCTATGTACAGTGGTTGTTATAGAAACATGTTTTCTTTCATTTCTACTTAATCTCCACATTCTGGCTTTTCTCAGCTTCCCACCAGATGGGGATTTCATTCATTCATTCATTCACTCAATTGTGCACCTCAGGGACTTCACATGGTCCCTAGAGTTGGTCTCTACCTAGAAGAGGATAAAGCCTAAACTCCAGTGGCTAATTCGGAAGCCCTCATCCTCTTCTCTCTTGGTTCAGCTCTATTCTCTGTGACATTCTAATACCACATCAGACTCGAGTATGCAGCTGCCTTTCTTCCCAGACACCTTCACCTCCTCTCTGCCCTGGGTCTTATATTATTAAATCCAAAGGAAACACACATCTTTCCATGCCACCCAAACTTCAGGTCTCTTTTCCTCCCTCCTGACAAGTGCAGGCTTTGCATTCAACCTTCCTTTTCTGAGAGCACATGCAGAACATCACACTTGAGCTTGGTCCCCACTTTCACAGTACATTGAGCAACAGAGAAAACAGAGAAGGAAGGGGCATCTTGGCACAGTAGTGAGCATGCCCACACCTCACATAGCTCCTGGATTAAGGAATCCCACCTACATCTACAAAAGGCTCTACCTAGGAAATCCAAGACATTCACCTACTAGTAATAATTGAGAACTGCAAAGGAGAAACATACACACATACAAATGTATATATTCAACAATAAAAAATGTAACTGAAATTAAATCTATCTCACAATGGAGCCCAAACCCATAAACCTATAGACTGCAAAGAATGAATTTAACAAGAAATGTGCAAAAGAGGAAAGCCGTAACAAAGGGGAGAACCATGAAACTTTGCCAAAGTACATAAACTAAGTTAAAATATCTGCAGTATCCCTGGCTGGCAAAATTAGTCACATAAAGACGTCAGTTGTCCCCAAATTAATTGATAAATGAGTGCGATTCCGATTAAAATCTTACTAGGATTTTTTTTTTTTTTTTTGAACTTGATCACTGTAAGGTGCATCTGAAATAGTAAATTGGGGAAATTAGTTAAGAAATGTTGAGGAAAAACTATGAAAGAGTACTTGTCCCATAAAGATATTAAAATTTGAGAACACGGAAACTTCACTAAGCTGAGTGGCCATGTTCCTGGTACCACAAGTAGAGTCCCATGTAGGAAAATGAGGGAGCCCTGGAACTGGAAAGAAAGTCTAGAAACGGGCCACAAACAAGAGGACATTTCGACCCAGTGGGGAGGATTACTTAATTATGAACGTGTCTTCATTTCACAGGTTTTCACTAGCACCATCCACAGTCAGGCACATCGTAGGCATCAGGGCTATAACAATAAGACCTGGTCTTGCACTCATGAAAATTTTGTTCTAGTTAGGGAGAGGAAGAATAAACAAATGTATATACTAAGTGTAGGCTGATAAACGGCAAGGAGGGAGTAAGCAGATATAGACAGGTGTGGAACAACTCAACTGAGTGTCCCCTTGGAAAAATAATGAAGTTAACATGTGATATCATTCATATGAAAGTATGGGTGATCATATATTGGTTTCATAATAGTACTGTGTACATTAGATACTTTTTCTTCCATTCTTGAGATAAAACACAACTATAGCCCAGAATGAAGGTGGGAAGAGAAGGGCAAGGGGGGGAGGGGGAGTGGCCAGGGGGAGGGAGGGTAATCTGTGGAACCTTACCTGTTGTGCATATTGCAAGGGCACATGTCAAATTTATTAAGAGTAGAGTCTAAATGTCTTAACACAACAATTAAGTAAGTGAGGTAAAGGCTATGTTAACCAGTTTGATGTTAGCATTCCAAATTGTATATAAAATCAGCACATTGTACCCCATAAATGCAGTAATGTACACAGTTGTGATTTAAGTTTTAGAAAAAAAAAATGAATTGATACAAATTCTGGAAAAATATTAAAAGTTTTGTTTTTCAATCATTTTGCACGTGAAAGTTTGGCCAAGCATAATCTGATACCTAGTATCCTTGAATGAAAGGATTAACATATATGATTACATAAAATGAATGATTTTTATACCAAAACTTTACACCATACACAAAACTTAAAGAGAAGAAAAGTCACCATTACCAGACCCTACTAGAAAATATTAGTAACAAATATGTCATGCAGAAGAGAAAACAAAATATATAAAGATAAATAAGTCATAATGTATAATTAAACAGAATTTTAAAAGACCAGCAACTCAATTAACACAGTTAAAGGGTATGCAGAGATATAAATGCCCAATAAATATGTGTGAAAATACCCAACTTTACTAAGTTGTGTGAACTCACTATGCCAGTGAGATTTCATTTTGGTGTAGCAGATGGGGGAGTATTTTAGTATAGAATATATTTATAACATCATAATATCTGATGTTGGTGAGTTGGAGAGGATGTACTATTAATACTGTTTAGTGGAAACATAAATTGGTACAATCACTTGAGAGGATATTTAGCATTATTTGTTTAAAAATTTCAAACAGATACCCTTATTCCCCCTAAAATTATTCCTACAAGTGAACTGGAACATTAACTGAATTGGGCAAAACTACATAAAGATGGAAATGTTCCTTGCAGTTTTATATAAAATAGTGAAATATAATAGCGTCCATTATATAGTATTAAGTGAAGAAAGTTGCATAAAGCTGTGTAAAATATAGTCTCATCTTGAGGGAATAATATATATATATGTGAATCTATTATATATATGATTTGGGGGAGACTTTTAAAAATTGAGTATATCTGTATATTGATCTCCTTTTTCTGCCTTGAGAATGTCTTATTTTTAAAATTTAAGAAGCTATTTTTAAAAAGAGATAGTGATAAAGGAATGGGATCTTAGAACAGAAAAAAAGACAACAGTGGAAAAACTGGTGAAATCCAAATACAATCTGGAGTTTGGATGGTAGTAGCACACCAACGTCCATTTCTTGGCTGTGACGAATGTGTGATACCATAGATATGTGAGGTGTTAGCAATGCAGAAATGGTGAGCCAGGGTCTCTGGGAATTCTCTGCATTGTATTTGCAACTTTTCTGTAAATCAAAACTTATTCCACAGTAGAAAAACTGAAAAACAGTGAGAGAGTCACCCAGGCTCGTAGCCAAGGCATTTTTGGCTACCGGAGCCTTTGGTCCCGGAAGAATTCCGGTCACTGCTGAGCTGTCTTGCTCTGAGAGCTCTGTGGCCTGCAGGCCTCCCACCCGGGAGACCCCTGCCTGGCTTCCTGAGGTCAGCAGGGACTATAGGGCCTCCCTTTATGGGAAACTAAGGTGGAGTCTCACTTCTGCCACCACTGCAGCTGGGCTGGCTTCTCAGACTTCACAATCCCCTTGCCCTCCAGCCCCAGTGGTGTTTCTACTTACATTGTTTGCCCACCCCAGACCCTGCCTTCTCAGCATCCCCTTCCAATCTGTAATGGTCAGGATATGGCGCTTAGGAGCGAGGCTGCATAGGGTTGCGGAGAGGGGTGTGGTCTGACAGCAACAAAGAGCTTGTCGTGATAAATAACACGCACAAAGTCCATGTCTCCTTGCCCTGTTCCCATTGCTAGTGGCCCTGGGAGGAAGGAGCTGGCCAGATGGGATCCTGGGGAAGCTTCCAGATCCTGCCTTCTCTTGCTTTCTCCTGGACAGGCAGCCCCTGGGGGGAAGGGGCTGAGCCTGGGGTGACCTCTGGGGAGAAGAAAGGGGCTGAGCCCAGGGTGACCTCCGCCTCTTCTCCACACAGGCTCCACTTCCTGGTGTTCGACACGGAGGAGGTCCACGACGTGCTACGCATCTGGGATGGGCCGGTAGAGAGCGGGGTCCTGCTGAGGGAGCTGAGCGGCCCGGCCCTGCCCAAGGACCTGCACAGCACCTTCAACTCGGTGGTTCTGCAGTTCAGCACCGACTTCTTCACCAGCAAGCAGGGCTTTGCCGTGCAGTTCTCAGGTCTGTGCGTGCCCCCACCCCCACTCCCCTGACGCCCGCCTCTGCTGCTCCCTCCTTTCCCCCGGGCCTCCACCGTGTAAAGATATTTACGGTGCCTGTGCTACATGCCTGACACATGATTAGCTTTTGCTTGTTCAAATAGCCATGCTGAGCTGACTGTGGCAGGGAAGACAGGCGGGTTAATAGACACTAGCCTGCAAATTGGTGAGTATCTGGATGGAGAAACAGAGGCGTCACAGTCAGCTCAGAGCAGGGGAGCAGCGAGTAAGTCATTCTAGGAAAGACGATGGCCAGACTCAGACCGGAAGGATGAGTGGAAGTCACTCAAAAAAAGGATGAGTTTGACCGAGGGAAATAGTGACCTATGATGCAGAAAGGTGCCTCTGAGTTGGACTGTGCAGGGTTCGTACACCCCTATTAGATAGAAAAGACTAAGAGGGGCATCCGAGGTGCAAAAAGCACGTGGACGAGTGCAGACGTGGGAACGGGGGTTCCAGAAGTGGAGGGTTGTCCCCTGTGGCTGAGACACAGGGAGCCAGGAGGGATGTGTGCGGTACCAGTGGACAGTGTGTGAGGCACGTCTGCGAAAGAGCTGACACGATGTGCCACACACTCGGGCTCTCACTTTTGGGCAGGTCTCAGTTAAGGACTGGAAGCCACACATGAATAATTATGTGCTGCAAGAGCTAATTGTGGAGGAGCAGGGCGAGGAGCTGCCCAGAGTGGTGCTCAAGCATCCATTCCCAGTCGAGGATAATGTATGTGGCTGGTCCTCCCCTCCCTGGCCTGTGTCACCTCTTCTCTTCTAGAGTGCATCTCCCTTCACTCCTCTCTGCATATGTTTATTATACAGCAACTGTCTGCATTACCATCTCCTTACTCCACGGAGGGGGAGTTTCCATGGTGATTCCAGAGCTGGTCTGCATGGCACCTCTGCCATGGCTTTGCCCCCACACTGTGTCCCTGGTTGGTGTAGCCGCCGAGGCTGGTGGGGGCAGGCCTGCCCCTGGCACCGCTGAGGCTGTTATAGGGCCGCAGATCCCACTTCCAGCTCTTTCATGCATCTGTCTTCTCTGCAGAGATGAGCATTTAGCAGCGTGGGGAGCAGACGAGGGTCTCCAGGATCACACACGTTTATACTTATTAACTTGTCCATTTAACACTCATTCAAGCTTCCAGCCTAGCATTTCTAGTCTACTCCCATGAGTTCCCTGGAATATTAATTGGTGTTGCAAGAAAAAGAAGTTGGCGTGATGAAGTAGTGTCAGGAAGGAGCTCTGCTTGAGACTGTCTGTAGTGTGGGACATGGGGAAGACGTTGGCTGTGCTGATACAGATAAAGTCATAGATCAAACTCCATATTTGATCATGGATGACTTTTCTCAAGGCCATCTCAAGAGACTAGCATTTCGCAGGGCAAACTTTGGAAGTTGCTGGGATAAGCAATGGAAGATTCTCCCAACAGAAAGGAGGGTAGAATGCTGAAGAGACTGCTCAGTGCACTCTCTGGGGAAAGGCGTACTATGAATAATTAAAGCCAGACATAGATTTTCTCCAGCTAAGGGTATGGCTTTAAAAAAAACAAAAAAGCCCATACTTGTACTGACAAATTCCCCTACTGGTTTGCATTATCCGGCCTCCACTGTATTCTCAGTGCAGCCACGTGGGACGGAGTGTCTGGGTCCTGCCCTGCGCTGGGCTGAGGCTGCTTTCTCAGGCCTTGTCCAGCTCACAGACACTCTATTCATCCTCCAGGATCCATCTCAGGGGCACTGCCTTCCATCTCCCCATTCAGAACGTATTGCTGTAGCCAGTGGCACCCGGCACTTGTTTCTCCAGCTCATTGTCACTATCAGGCATTCGGCCTCATTTTGAAGCTGGCCATCTACTTGCCAGCCCGCCAACAGCTCTTGGAGGGTCAAGGCTAAGCCATACCTCCTGGACCCCCTCAGAATGTATGTATGCAGCAGGTGCTCACTCAATGCTTAGTGAACAAGTATGCACATGCAGATATGAACACATGAATGGGTAGTTGTCTGTCACACAAGGGTTTCCTTGGACAAGGTGCCCTGAGCATTGCTTAGGCCCATGCAGGGTGAAGTGGTCAAAGCTACCTCGCCAGGGCTCCAGAAAGGCCGTGACAGCCTGGCCCCATGTTCTGGGCATAACCAAGGCTCGGGAAAGGTCACCTTCCCTGTTGCTGTCATCAGTTAGCAAATACCAGGGCTACTCTAGGGAAGAGAGAATGGCTTACCCCATGTTAACGTGATAGTGTGTGTTTGACAGGGGATTGTACAGAAATGCCAGGGACGATTAGTGCAGCCTTGACTTTATTAAGTAAACATGACTGTGTAACATCTAACATCCTGTCTGTACCACGTGGATCCAGCCTTTCCCCAGGTGCTTTGCCAAGCAGCTCAAATGCAGGAGCATTAAGGAGGGAAAGTGAGAATTAAAAAAAGTGAGCAGGAAGCATAATCATCGCCATATATTGGGGGGCACCACGCTAAGGTCTCCACAACCTCAGACCCTATAATTTTCACAAAAACCATAAGGCACAGGCATCATTATTAATCCATGTTGCAGATGTAGGCTCTGAGTTTCTCATACAAGGTCATCTAGTAAATAAGTAACAGTGCCTGCATCAAAATGCAGGTGTCTAATTCCTAAACCCAGGCTCTTAATCATTGTACTCAATTGCCTTCCACATAAATAATCTTTCCAAGTATGGTCAGAACAGTGAGATATTTTTATTCTAGAGAATCATTTACATGTGTACAGTGCACTGTAAAGCTAGACATGAAAGCTAAGTCTGTATTTTTTAATTGGGAAGGAAAAAGATGGATGCTTATTTGACTTTATAAATTCGGTAAGTGTCAGATGGTGATGATTTGTTCATTCATTCATTTATTCAACAAATATTTACCGAGCACTATTGTGTACTGAGCTCTGTTCCAAGCCCTGGGGGTACAGTTGGGAAGCAATACAGCCAAAGACTCTGTTCTATAGAGATACACAAGTGATATACAACACAGAAGCAAACAAATAAATTGGCAAGGCTGTTACAGATTTTGCTGTTAAAAGAAAAAAGCAGGATAATACAATAAAAATTGATGGAAGGGAGTTAATGGAGTAAACCCAGAAGACGGTAAACAAAGAGGCCTGTGTGAGGAGGTGACATTGGAACTTACAACCGAATGACAAGATGGAGTGAATATAAAGATAACTGTGGCAAGCTCATTCCAGGCAGAAGGACCAGCATGTGCAAAGGCCCTGCAGGGAGGAAGGGAAGCAGAGACTGAGCTTGCTGTCTTAGAAGATTTTACAGATGTGCCTGGAGCATAGTGATAGCAGATCATTGATGGTATTAATGATTAAAGCTAGATAAAGCAAAGGATGGGTTTTTAAAATGTCATCTTGAAAGAGGGGAGCTTAAGCTAGGATACCGTATACCAAGGTTGGGAAACATTTTCTGTGAAAGGCTAGATGGTAAATAAATTCAGGCTTTGTGGGTCATACAGTCTCTGTCATAACAACTCAACTTTCCCATCATAGCACAAAAGCTACGATAATGTGTGTGCCTGTGTTCCAATAAAACTTTACTTACAAAAGTAGGTACCAGACCAGACTTGGCTGTGGGCCATAGTTTCCTGTACTTGCCTTAAGTGTTACTGAGTATAAGGTGTCAGGTGCTATGTCCAGACTCACACACAATCCTAGGTGCTATAATTAGTGACATCAGTGTGTACAGTTACCCTAGGTCAGTGCTTCTCAAACTTTTTCACTGAAGTCCTCCTAATAGTGGAAGAGAATGGGTGCATATCCCCAGACGGTCTGGAGGGAGTAGCAAACATAAAACCTCCTTGAGCCTTCGTGTTTTTGCTTAGAAACTAATAGGAATTTCACATTCTGCTTTAAAATAAATAATTTTGCCTAGTGTAAAAGTAACTTTTCCTGAAATTTTTGAGACTTACTGACACTTCAAGCAAATGAGCAGTATTTATCCTTTGGCATCTAGAACTTTCTGCTGACCACAGTTTGCAAAGGGTGACAGAGCCGCCCAGACCCTGATGTCAAATCTGGGCTTTGAAGGCAGCTGGGTTCGTTGCAGCTGCCTTGGAATCCTTTCTCTGGTCTTAATCTTACACGATTTTCTCTGGTGTGTTTTCTCATGCTGTGTTTTTTCGTTTGTTTTCTCATTCATTCTTTATTCATTTATTCCTCCCTGTTATCATTCATCCAGTGTTTGATTATAAAACACCTGCTCTGTGTTAGTTGAGGTTATGAACTAGACCATAAGCAAATCCAAAATTCCTGAGTATTTTGGATTTTTAACAGACCTCAGCTGCTTATGTTTATTTTGAACTCTGCTCTGCCACTTGCTATGAATATCTGATTTTTCTTCAAACGTGGTTTTGGCCTGATGGATCCTTTATGGTTTGCCCTTCCAAGAGACGGCATGGTCATCACCTGACCTCAGTAACTCCCTACAAGTTCCCGCCCACTGCTCAGCATTCAGGCAAGACAGCTCTCAAACTCCTTTGCAGACCCTCCTGATTGAATACATAAAGTCTAGGCTTAATTATCTCCTCTCTCCCTCATTACTGATCACAGTTACATTATACAGAATTGCAACGTTTATGTAACAATGCTATAGTCTTAAATCAAACTGAACTCAATTCTGCAATCATAGCAATGCAATCAAGCTTCATTCATAGTATCTTGTGACAGTGGACGACAGTGATGGCGAGGCTACAGGTAGAACAGTGGTAGTGATGGGGTGAGAGTAACACGTGGCAGTGGAAGCAGTGACAGTAACAGGAGTGAGAATCATGGTGCTGTTGCCACAGCCACTGTCAACGTTGTGGAGGTGACGGTGGTTGGTGGCAGCAGTGGGACTGGTGAAGGCAGTCAGCCATGGTAATGAGCTGGGTACCTCTTGTCTGGCAGACCCCAAGGCAACTCCATTCGCCCTTCTACTTTCTTGCCACAGTGTCCACAGCAACGTCCTGCAATGACCCTGGGGTCCCGCAGAATGGGAGCCGGAGTGGTGACAGTTGGGAAGCCGGGGACTCCACAGTGTTCCAGTGTGACCCGGGCTATGCGCTGCAGGGAAGTGCGGAGATCAGCTGTGTGAAGATCGAGAACAGGTTCTTCTGGCAGCCCAGCCCGCCGACGTGCATTGGTACAAAGCCACTGCAATGCGCTCTGCCCTTTGGGCCCATGGTCGTGAGCTCTAGGCCCCTCCACACAGGACAGGCCGCATCCTGAGCCTGGGGCCCAGAGAATTGGAACATATGAAAGTCATAGGAAAACCCAGTTTGCTCAGCTTTGCACACATGTGTGCCCACACACACATTCACACACTCACACTGGACACACATGCAACACTACAGATTCTTCACTTGCTATAACGGGCCCAAAGATTTCCAAGCCTGGCAGGTTGGTTCCTTTCTCTCTGGGACAGTGAGTCACCTTGGGGAGTGAGGGTCAGCAGGCTCCCAGTGGCCCTCTGCTACGTGCAGCACTAGCAGGACACCCGCCGGCTCAGGGTGTAAAGAACAGAAACTCCCTCTTTCCATTCTCAAGGAAATTATTGGTTACCTGGGCTTGGGTTCTTTAGATTGCTCCTCAGTCTTAAAACCTCCCCATTTGACAGATGAAGAAATGGGAGGCCTTGAGACTTACCCAAAGTTGTGTCACTTGTAAGGGGTGGGACCTGAATAATTTCTCACTACTTAAGATGGGAGGTGGGGACAGGAAAGAAAGAAACAAAAAAAAAACCCAGGTGCTCTCTTCCCTATGGCTCTTCTGCTCAGGCAAAATAATGAATGCATTTCCCTCCGGTGTCAGCATTGGCTGTCAGGAGACAGGCAGTGTCACTGAGGCCTTCCCGTGAGCCTGCCCCACACTGGGCATTTACTTAGATAACCTCATTTAACTTTCTCGGCCAGCTCTCTGAAATTAGCACCATTTCCTCATTTACACTTGTAGAAACCGAAACTTAGACAAATTTGGATATCTTGCCCCAAATCCCAGAGCTACGATACAGCAGAGCCAAGATTCACACCCGCACCAGTCTGAACGCAAAGCCTCCCATCTTCCTCCCTCCCACGCCGCCTCCCCTGCGGGAGACGGGTGCCAGGGACTGCCCAGATGGGAGGCACTGTCCTGCAGCTAAGGTCTGGCCTTTCCTAGTCATGACTCTGAGACACTAACTCCTGTTCCCCAGTGGGAATTAGGAGTCACCTAGATTTGCGGGGCAGGAGTGTGGTGAGTGTGTGGGGACAGGAGGCTGATATCTCCATTCCAGAACCAGCTTGGCTCTTAGCTATGTGTTGTACCATATAGGAGAGAGCACGGGCTAGTGAAGGAGACAGATCAGGTTTAGCTTCTGGCTCTGCCATTTATGAGTTCCGTGGCCTTGGGATAATTGCTTCAACACTCTGAACCTGAATTTGCTCATCTGTGCAGGTAAATACACTTATCTTATGGCCTTGTGGGGGAATATCCACAATCTCAAGAAATACCATAGTAACTTCCCTCCATCCCTCCTTCTTTCAAGTTTTGGGAATCACTTCCCTTTCCTACACCAGAATTCCAGCTGGCCAAGGAAATTCTGGCGAGGCCCAGGAGGGGCTCGGATGACTTCTGAGGCCCCTTCCAAATTTAACGTTCTGCAAGGCTGGGAGGCCTTAGATATTTTACAGAAAAGCAGGTCCTGGGAGGAGGCTGTCCCAGGAGGCGAAGGGGGCTGCACTGTGTTAAGCAGATGAGAGCGGCAAGTGTGCAGGAGGCAGGGCAGAGAGGTTAATTCAGCTTTCACCGCCCATTCTTCTACACTCAGCTTTGGGAAATGTTCCTCAGGCAACAAAATAAATGCCTTTGCCTCTTCTCTGAAACAAACTAGAAATCCCAGTGACAAGCTTCTAATTTCCAGCTCCCTGGGCATTCTGCCATGAGGGGTCTAGCTGGCCCGGATAACCCTTCATTATAGGGAGGAAACAAATGTTTATTGTCTCCCCGTGGTAGGCAATGGGCTGGGCATTTTTAGCTCCATTATCACAATCGAAGTCACCATGTAGTGAGTGGAGCGCTCAGGATTCCAACCTCCTGGTTTCACGTCTGGCTTCAGCTCAGCGTCTGCGTGGTCTGAGACAAAGGGCTTAACCTCTCTGTGCCTTTGTTTCTTCTTTAGTAAAATAGAGAATAGTACTAACCCCTTGTAGAGTTGCTTTGAGGATTAACAAAGATAATATTGCAAAGCACTTAGAACCATGCCTGGCTCATAGTAAGCACTGTTAGAAGCCATTGTCACCACTATTCTTTTGCAGTATTTTACAGATGAGGAAATGGAGGCTCAGAGGTGAGTGGCTTGCCCAAACTCACACAGCCAGTGGATGGCTTGTCAGAATTTGAACCCAGGACAGCGAGACTTCCAAGTCAATGTTCTTTTCACAACTGTAAAGCACACTTTATGGCCATCTGGAAGGGTCAGCAGGGTGTGTCCACTCGCACTGGGACAGCCAAGGTTTAGTAGGTTCAGCTGGACCCCTTGAGTAGCCCTGAGGGTTGGGAGCCCTCCTGTTGGTGAAGCAGCCCAGGAGTCCATCCAGGGCCTTGGGACACAGTGCAGCTCGTGCCGGGGTCCTAAGCGGGAAGCAGAAGCCTGGTGCCAGGGTGCATTTGGCAGAGGCAGAGGCCCAGAACCCCAACAAACTGAGAGCATTTAGAGGGTTGGCTGGAGAGTAACAGGAGCAGTGGCAGAAACACGCAGACTCCCCTGCCTGTGGCAAACTTGTTCCCAAGCCCCTGAGCTGGCAAAGGGAGGTCAAGCCTGGTGATCCTTGCCCAGGACAGAGGCCACATTGTGCCCCCAGGGAGGAGGGAAATGCCATGACACAGGCTTTCTGCTTCCAGTGGCTGCACTGGACTCTGTGTCTAGGCTGGCCTGGACAGGGCCACTCTCTGGGCTGGACAATGGAGTCTTGTTTTTCTCAGTACAAAATTCTACCCTGGTGGTACAGGCCTCTGGGCAGT
Source organism: Loris lydekkerianus (assembly GCA_963574355.1). Classification (NCBI taxonomy): domain Eukaryota; kingdom Metazoa; phylum Chordata; class Mammalia; order Primates; family Lorisidae; genus Loris; species Loris lydekkerianus. The sequence continues at coordinate 17,945 of CAUYPK010014776.1, forward strand.
CCCAGTTATCCAGCCTTCTGCTCTCAAGGGGGTTCAGTGGAGGAAGGGCGAGTGGGATACAGGCAGACCTGACACATGAAGCCATCCTCACTCATAGAAGCTCTCACAGCTGGGGCCTCTCCCCTGCTGGCCTGCAGGGAGGAACAGTCCTCCTCTCCTCCGACTACCCCCACTGACTGAGGCAGCAGGGAAGGGGAGCAGACTCTGGAGCAGACTCTGGAGCAGACTGCTACGGGTTTGAAACTCAAAGTGACTGGGCCTGTTACATAACCTCTCTGAGCCTCAGTTCTATCCTTTACAAATCAGGAAGAAGAATTCAGAGTCCACTGAGTTATTAATGAGACATCAATGAAATAATGTGTCTAAAATGTCGTTTGTCGCATCTTACTCATAATAGGTGCCTACCTCAGTACTTCTGGTACTCAGGTTGGTACTGGAGATATATTTTCCCAAGGAGAAAAACACACTGCTCATGACACTCAGGTTTTATGTTCGATCATGTCCAACTTTCATGGCCTGACCTGAGCACCTGTCATTTTTTTCAAGACTCTGTTAGGGACTGACCCAGCCCTTTAAGCCTCACCCTGAGTAAAAGCCACAGCGTGAGGCAATAAAGCTCAGCTCTACCACAACCAAGTGGCTGCTGCTCTTAACTTCCATGCCTGGATATAGGCCCTGGCTGCCACCCCCATCCTGGATCCATCCTCATCCTGGATTTTCTGGCCACCCCTTACATGGCTCTCTGTGCCTGCTGTGGGCTCACTGTTTGCCAACTCCACTCCCGATCCCTGACGGTGCCCTGTGGTTTTGAGACCGAGTCATACTCATAGTCTTCTAAGCCCTCTTTTCCTGTTAATGACCCCAGGTACTGCCCAGCTTCTACTCCATCCAGCCCTCACGCCATAGTGCGACAGCCTCAGCCTTTTAGGGAGAGACCTGACTCAGGATGTGGGGGGCTGCCCAGAAGGTACCCGGGTGAGTGGGCTGCTGAATCACCTGGCCACTCCCTTTCTCCCCACCCACTTGAAAGACCTGTCAACTCAGAGTAGGCGACTGCTGTGGACTAATTGGGGATTTGTCACATCGCCACACAACTGAGGTACCCCACACTCTTGGACAAGGCCTTTTGGAAAGTTGAATGGCGTCTGCAGCCTGAGCAGATGCCAAGAGCACTGGCAGGGTTGGAGACCAGCTGCGCTTGGCAGGTGAACATGACCGTGTTTTCTGCTCTTCCTGACAAGGGGTGTGCTGGAACTTGCCATAAATACCCACAAAACTCACCTGGAAACTGGAGGTGAGGACGTGAAAGGAGACTGTGTATTTCCTATGACTGAAGACAGTGATAGCTCTGTATATTGACTATACCAAATGCTTTATCAGACATCTCCAATACCCTTACTCCTACCCCACAAAGAAGATAGGTCTCTTTTTAGAATAGAGGAAGGATACTAAGGTCCAGAGAGGTTAGGTAAACTCCCAAAGATCACCCAGCCAGGAAGTGACAGAACCAGGGTTTTAAAAATAATAATAATAATTTATTGACACTAAACATAAAATTATCCATTTTTTAATGAACAATTTAGTGGCACTTGGGACATTCAAAATGTTGTGAGACCACCACAGCTATCCCACTAACATGCTCAGCACTCCAAAGTGAAACTCCATCATTCTGTTCCCCACCCTTCAGCCCCTTGAGCCTGTAGGACTCATCCCTTCTACCGTGCTCATCAAACCATGAGCAATGGTCACGGTGCCAGCCATGTACACCAAGGCTGGCGGGTTCAAACCCAGCTCTGGCCAGCTAAACAACAATGACAACTGCAACCAAAAAATGGCCAGGCATTGTAGCAAACACCGATAGTCCCAGCTATCTGGGAGGCTGAGGCATGAGAATCATTTAAACCCAAAAGTTGGAGGTTGCTGTGAGCTGTGACACCATGGCACTCTACTGAGGGTGACATAGTTAGACTGTCTCAAAAAAACAAATTAAAAAGCATGAGCAGGTGAAGGGGACAGCCTTGCCCCTCTCTCTCTCTCTCCTTAGCTCCCTGCGGGGGAGACCTGACGGGACCATCGGGAGTCATCCTGTCACCAAATTACCCAGAGCCTTATCCACCAGGCAAGGAGTGTGACTGGAAAGTGACCGTCTCACCGGACTACGTCATCGCCTTGGTATTTAACATGTATGTACCTTTCCCCTGGGTGGGAGACAAAGGGTTCAGAGCAGCTAGTGGGGTCGGGACCGGGTCTCGAGGTGAGTAGGACAGGCTGTGAGCAAAGGCCTCAGTTCCGTGGACATGATCAGGGTGGGTACGTGCCAAACACTGTACTCGGTGGTTTCACACATACCATCTTACTCAATCCTCACAATAATTTATGAAGTAGCTGCTGTGTTTTCTGTCTTGTCTCTGAAGATGCCGAGGTTCAGAGAGGCGCAGCGTGCTGCCCACATCCTGCCCACCATGTGGCCCTCTGCTCCCCGCACTCTGCACACTCCCTCCGTGTGAGCAGACCCAGGCCCAGTCCTCTACCTGGCTCTTGGGCTCTTTCATTCCGCTTACAGGAGAGCTCTTCAAAAGAACTGCCTCTGCCTTTCCCTACTTCCTCGCCTCCTGTTGGCTCTCGACCCCCTGGAATCTGGTTTCTGCCTCCGCGGTTCCACTAGAAACTCCTCTGATAACAGCCACCCACGAATGCCTGGCTCCACACCAAACACAGCTGGCCGCGTTTCATCCTACTCTGCCTCTGGGTCACCCCTCCACACGCACGCTGCTATTCCCTGTCTGGGAAGTCGCTCTCTCTGAGTTTTCCACGCTCTACTGTGACTTTGTGTGACCCTGTTCTCACCCCGCTCCATTTGCCAGGCTTCCTCAGGGCCTCCCACCCACACCTTCTTCCCGGACAAGCTCAGCCACCCCCACGGCCACTCTGTCCTCTGGTCAGGGGAGAATCCCCCTCTCTGCCGTCTGCCCTGTCTTCAGAGTGGCGAGACTCCTGGCCAGCTCTGGGCTTCTGTCTGGGCCTGCAGGCACCTGAAATGAGGGGGTCTGAGCCCCGGCATCTTCCTTCTCCCCCAGAGAAGCTCTGTTCTGGGCCTCGAGCTGGCACTGGGCCCACTCTCACGGCCTCTCCATCCTTCCAGCTGCCTCCTGCTTCGAGCCTGTCGTTGCCCACTTAGATGACCACCCTCGTCTCCTCACTGGATCCTCTGCCCCGTCTTGCCTTCCAGGCGATGGCTCCTTCAGCTAGCTGTCATAGTGAGCTTGTCACTCAAAAACACTGAAATAACCACCCCAGTTTCCATTTTAACATCCCATAATGATAGTGCTCAGCAATAAGAAAGAATGAACCACTGATACATGCAACAACGGGGATGAATCCCCAAAATATTACGCTGAGTGAGAGAAGAGACGCAGAAAAGCACAGTGTGTGACTCAGTTCGCAGGAAATTGTCGGATCGGCAGAACTAATCTGTGGTGAAGAATTCTGATCGGTGCTGGCATCTGGGGTGGGCAAGCTGGGCTGGAGGAACACTAGGGACTTCCTGGGGTGGTGGGACAGCTCTGAGTCCTGATACGCATGTGTCAAACTGATAACACATTTCACGGTGTATAAATCATACCGCAATTTAAAAACAAAGAAACAAACAAATAGTCCCTTTATTTTTAAAACCCTGCAATGATCCTCTCTTGCTTATAAAGGCCGGAACTTCAAAGTTTCATTCCAAACAGCCCGATCCCTGCTGCGTCTGCAGTCGGTCCCCTGACTCCATGCCAAGCCCTAAGCTCCAACCAACCTAAACTTGTGGTTGCAGGGCCTCGCAAACTCCTTATGCCCTTGTGACTTTGTCCCTGCTTCTTCCTTGAGAGCAACTTCCTTTGCCCTCCTGTCCAACCTAGGAGGGTCTTTGCATCTCTCAAGACTCAGCTCAAGCCCAAACTCCTCCATGAAAGCCTCACTTTCCACTCCCCTGAAGAACCTTGTTTTGGGCAGTCTCTTTCTTTCTTTCTTTCTTTCTTTCTTTCTTTCTTTCTTTCTTTCTTTCTTTCTTTCGGTCTTTCTTTCTTTCTTTTTCTTTCTTTCTTTCTTCTTTTTTTTGAGACAGACCTCTCACTCTATAGCTCTGTGTGGAGTGATGTGACATCGTAGCTCACAGCAACCTCAAGCTCCTAAGTTCAGGAGATCCTTCTTGCCTCAGCCTCCCAAGAAGCTAGGACTACAGGCGCCCACAACTCCCACTAGTATCTCTATTTTTAGTAGAGATGGAGGTCTCACTCTTGCTCAGGCTGGTCTCGAACTCCTGGGCTCAAGCAATCCACCTACTCTCGGCCTCCCAGAGTGTGAGGATTACAGGCGTGACCCACCACCCCCAATGCTGGGCAGGCTTTATACTTCACTCTGTTGTTGACCCATCTTAGTCCTTCAACCCCAGGGCTGGGGCGGGGATGCGGCTTTCTTCTTGCACCCCATTTCTAATTCCAAACCATCACTCCTCTTCTTCCTCTTTTCTATGAGGGCTATTTCAGCTCTGCTTCAGTCCTATAGCCCCACTTCTCACTTCCTGCAGCACCGTGAACTTCCCAAAGGCAGGGGTCTATCTGTCATGTCTCTGTGTCCTTGGCATCTTGCACAGTGCCTGGCTTATTCAGAGTTCCCAAATAAAATTTGATGATTGTAGGAAGAGAGGGACAGACAGAAAGCATTACTTAAGAAGTGGCAGTGCCATCATTCATGACCAAGACCGACTCACTCCAAAACCTTCCTTGGTGACTTTTGAAAAAGCAGATGGGTGAAGCTAAAGTACAGGAGCAAGAACAGTGTCACGCGACAGTGGAGCGGTAACCACACAGCTGACACCAGCACGAGAAGGGGCCAGGTGGGAAGGAAGCCCATTCTCCTCTGGCTCTGTGCTTCTCCCCCCGCCACCCCTCCCTGTCTCTACAGCCTTACCCCTTTTGTCATAGAGACGTGTGGCCTCCTCTCTGTGCCACATGTCTTAGCAAAAGGGTAGAACAGCTATTTCATTCTCAGTCAAGCTGGATGACGTACAGTAAGTCATCGCTCAGCATTGCCGGCAGGTTCTCAGAAACTGCGACTTTAAGTGAAACAATAAATGGCAGGTCTTCAAATAATATTGTTTTTGCTCAATGTCATTTTGTTGCAAAGTTGATGAGAGAGAAAGAATGGTTTTGTTATATTAATATTTCATTTCACTTCAAGTTAGCCTTTCCAGGAGTCTATGGATGATGTTGAGGACTTACTGCATATCCCAGTCCATGGCTGGGAAATGAATTAAAATTTGCATCCAGAATCTGTTTCCTGTAATCTCCTTTACTTTTCCACTGTGGTCATCTTGGCACCCTTGACTTTTGTACTTAGAGTGGAATCACTATATTACCAGATTCAGATTCAGTGGATAACAAGGCAGCAAGCTTCCAAAGTGGTCGAACCAATTCACACCCACACCAGGGCCGGGAGCTCTGGGAGCCCCATGTTTTTGCCAATACTTGGCATTGTCCATCATTTTCACTCCAGCCATTCCAGTGGGGTAAATTACAGACCTGGACTCTGATATGCAATTTGCTAAACTAAGACAGTTTTTTAAATGGATTTTCCTTCATGCCAGGACCAAGGTAACTAAAAGAGAGGCACAGCCACGGGCACTTGGGGCAGGAGAGGAGCAGACCCTAGGGCAGTGTTCTTCAACCTTTTTTATCTCGTGGCACACTTGAACCTGGGTAAACTTCCACAGCACACTTAAATTAATGTTGACCAAAAAAAAGAAAAAAAAAAAAAAAAAGAATATACTCACTGTGCTTTGAACTTCTTTTGAAAATAATTTAATTAACGACCTTTAAAAATGTTTGTGGCACACCTATGATCCTCTCACAGTGCACCAGTGTGCTACGTCATACAGAAAGAGAATCACTAGTCTAGGGAGAGCAGGGAAGTGGCTCTGGGAACAGGAGAAAAGCTAGGATCCTTCAGGCTAATTAGGCCCCTTCCTGCTTAGGAATGGTTCCCTGATGGCTCCTGTTAGAAAAGGAGGTCCAGAGTGGCACGGTTTAATACCCTTGAGCTTCTGGTGTGACACCTGCCTTCTGGGCCTGTGTAGGCTGCCCCTTGGTGTCTAGAGTTGCTGACTCATTTTCCCTTCTGGATAAGGGGACATGATGTTTTCAGCTCCAGAGTGACTGTGGACTCTGCCTCCTCTGCCCCCGAGCCCATTTGTCCCCCTTCTTACCTGACTGAGAGGTCACCAGGGCTTTATCCTCGCCCTGTGGTTGGGTACCAATGAGGTGGCGGGCTTGCTTTCTGGAAGGCCCCATCCTTTGGTTAAGCCTGAGACCCCAGCATGAGCCTTTCTTTGACCTCAGTGGGGTGGGGGTGGGATGTTTTTGTTCCCCAGCTTTAACTTGGAGCCTGGCTATGACTTCCTGCATATCTACGATGGACGGGACTCTCTCAGCCCTCTCATAGGAAGCTTCTATGGCTCTCAGCTTCCAGGCCGCATTGAGAGCAGTAGCAACAGCCTCTTCCTCGCCTTCCGCAGCGACGCGAGTGTGAGCAATGCTGGCTTCGTCATAGACTACTCAGGTAAGGGCCCTGGTGGCAGAGGGATTACCAAGGGCAGGGCCGGCCAGAACTGGCAGGGGGAGAGTGTGGCGCAGTGAGAACAGCACTGGGTGGGACCACAGGGTGCTCCTGCCAACCCTGGCACTTCTGCCACCTGCAGAGAACCTGTCTTCCCTGAGGTGCCTCAGGTGGCCTAGTCCTTCCCCCATACGCCCAGGGCTGGGAGAGAAGGGGGCCAGCTTTCTGCATGCACCTCATTCTTATTCCCAAACCATTACTCCACTTCTGTCCCCTTTTTATGAGGGTTATTCTTAGCTCTGCTTCAGTCTCCTAACCTCACTCCACACCTATCAGCTAGTAGCTTCCTGGTTACTTCCCTTCATTGAGTAAGGGTCCAACCTCAGGCTCAATCTTTCTCTCTACTCCAAAGCCTCCTACCATCCTGGTTGACTTCAATACCCATGTGGACAGCCCATCCAACCCTAGGGTCACAATGCTGGGATTTCTGTCCCCAGGACACTCCTTGTCCCTACTCTGGCACCTTGTTATAAACATATCACTTTCTAACACTTTCTGGCCACATTTGCATATCCTTCCAGATGTTTTATCCTGTCGCACCTTTGAATTAATTAAGGCAAGTTTATAGCATAGGGGTCGAATGCAGGAGTCAACAACTTTTCTCTTTAAGGTAGTAAATACTGCAGGTTTGCCTCTCACAACTACCACTCAGCTCTGCCGTTGTAGGACTATAGCAGACATGGACAAAACATAATGTAATTGGTGTGGTTGTGTTCCAGTAAAAATTCACTTGCCTGGTCAAAAGCATAGACTGTCAGACTGATAGTTCACGTATTTATGTAACCTCTCAAAACCTCCATTTCTTCATCTATAAAATGATGGCAGGAAAATACCTGTTTCAGAAATAGAAGATGTCCCCAAAGTTGTCATGCACAGGGAAAATGAGAAATCGTAGCTAAATGTACCTTTATGTACAAAATATTCATTATAAAATTTGACAAAGAGTTGACCAATACATAGAGAACATCTTGCAAATATTTTTTATAAGTTTATAATGGATATTTTGTAACTAAAGGTACATATAACTACAATTCCCCATTTTCCCTACTTATGATGACTGTGGGAACATCCTGTATTATAAAAATCGGTGAGTCCAGGCATCCAAGTCCGTGGTGCCTGGCGCACCTGTCACATTCTGTCTTGTTTAAATGTTGTTAGAAGAAGTAACAGTAGCTCAGGCTCTCGAGTGCTCCACTTTCTTCTACTCTGTTAGACTATTTTGGATCTTTTATTCTTCCCTAATTATCCCAAACCCCATTATCCATATCTTGGCTCCATTTCTTACTTGATTTGTGAGCTCAGCAAGTTATTATCTCTTGGAACATCATCTACAAAATGGTAGTAATAATAATTACACTGCAGGTGGTTAAGATTAAAAGATATTTTGTACGTGCATATTTTATACGATATGTGTATGTATGTATGTATGTGTAGTGCCCAGTATCTATAACACTCTACAGATAATCTAGAGATGATGGATTTTGTTTTTGTTACGATAACCCAAGTTCACCCAGACCTCATCAGCCTGTGGCTACAAATGGGATCACATTACCAGTTAAAATTAAAAATCCTCTGGCTCACATTCCCATTTGCGAAATGTAGGACCTCAGCCACCTTTTAAAGTGTCCCTTAATTAAATATTTCTGAACCCCAGGGAATATCTCCCATGAGCTCACAAATAAAGCCCCTCCTAACCGCTGCTAACTTAGTGTTTCCCAACCACCAGCGCTATCCTGTGTACTTCACGTGCATCAATTCATCGACCAACCCCTAGCTCTCAGCTGTCTGCTATTTGTTAGATACAGCTCTAGAAGATTAGTGCACAAAATAGAGAATGTTTTGCTTGTAGCCTTCTAACCCCAAGGGCCGGCCTGGGGAAAGGATATTTTACATCCTCTCTTCCTCCAGGTACCTGCCATGTGGCAAACTTTCTGTATCCAGACCCATCCCCACATGCTGACATCAGATCCAATAGTCAGATGTTTGGCTTTCTGACAGAAGGCACGACTTAGACCCAGCCTGGGATTTTCCACTGCTCCACCCACTAACGTTCCCATTGCCGTACCATCATCATTGTCATTTTGTTATTATTCATCTCTTTATCCATATTCCCATCAGTACCCTCAATTTTCCTGCCCCCTGGTCCTTCTATTGCATAAACTTTACAAACCTGCACCCTTTGTGAAACCCACACCCAGGCAGCTGAGGACAGCTGAGCAAACATGATGCTTAGAGCCATTCCAAGTAATGTTCTTAAACCCCAGCTAAGCCCTAGCCACCATCAGAGCTGCCCTGACTTGTTACAACTGAGTTAGCTCTTCTCCTTAGTGGAGAGTCTAAAATTTCACCCCAAATGTCATCACTGAGAGCTCATTCTGATGAGATGATTTCATGTCCTCTTCCCTGGATATAGTCAGCTACTGACTAGAAACTCCATCAACTTACTCTTCCCTCACTTGTTCATGGCAGCCTGGCTATGGCCATCCCTCCCACCCCCCAGGTTTTCTCCAGGAAAATTCATGGGCTGAAAGCCACACCTCCAAGTCCTCCTTCCCATGAAGCACTTTCCATTTCAGCTATTGGTCCAAGGTGGCATCTAGATGGGTCCTCAGATCCAAAACACAGCGCGGGGAATCAGGCCTTCCCAGCAGCCAAGCGGTGGAAGAAAAGCCAGTTACTAGGGAGAGGGGGGGGAGAGGTGCAGCTTATCAGCCCTCCCTCCACTGCTTCATTAGGCTCTGTAGTTCAAGTATCAAGATAAAGATAAATGGGGGTGTTTGGGGGTATAGGGAGTTCCTGCTGAGAATCTCAAGCTGCCTGCCTTCCCAGACTGCACACCTAATACTAGTCACCCCCTGCCACCTCCCCAGGCCTCTGGTCTGGTAGTCCATTTGGTGGAACCCAGGGACCCCTTCCCTACCCTCTGGCTCCCCATCTTGGGATCCCTGGATGCCTAGAACAGGCCTACTTTGCTATCAGGGGGATGATACTCTCCCCTGCTCAATATCTTTCTTTATAGGGTGGGCTACTTCACTTATTAACTGTGATCTGAAACAAGTCTCCTAACTTCTCTGCTTCCTCATCAGTCAAAGGGGGATAGTGACATGAGATGGAAGAGCCCTTGCGAGGATTAGTGAGTAGGCACACAGACAGCAGAGTGCCGGCACCAGTAGCTCCTGGTCATGCTGTGATCCGCCCCTTTTCCACCCCGCCGCCTATTCCCTGTGTGTGGTATTTCATTTTCAGTGCCCTTGTTGAGAAGAAGAAGGATACAGACCCCTTCTCCTGGGACTAACCCAGGGGATCACAGTAAATTTCTTTTTTGTTTCCTGGAGACATGAAGTGTCAGCACAATGCTTTGCGTGTGAGTGAGGGTTATTCATAACATGGAAACTTGGGGGGAGTCCATAGCAAAGAATTTAGACATCCTGCACTCTGTGAGTCCACAGAATACCATAGACGGAGATGTCACCCACCGAGGCAGGGCTGGATCCTCAGGAAGAGAAGAAGTAGCATCCAGAAGTCATCTGAATCTATGTCTTTAGAGAGAGTCAGGCTTCTGCTCCATGTAAGGCAGAGGATCTGGGTCTCCTGGGAGCTGTGGCTTCAGGGGTCCTGCTTTTGGAGGTGAAGGGACCCTACGAAAGCCCCATACAAGGAGATGTTGCTGATTCCACTGGGCTTGGCACGTGAAATCCACTCTCCAGGGTCGATCCTTCTTCTGACCCAAGGCAGGGAGACCAAGAGCCTTTCTCCACATCCCACCAACTTCCCATGTGTGAAGCTGAAACAGTTTGGTTAATTTAGAGAACATTTAATTTCCAACTAAAAGCCTTCTCAGACCATTTTAAGGGGAAAAAAAAGAAGAAGAAAGAAAAGAAAAAAGAAAGAAAGACTAATTTATTATAAGAATACAAGAAACAGAAACCCACTCAAGACAATTCAAGATAAAAAGGAAATGTAATTATAGCAAAACAACTAACAAGCAAACTAATTTAAGCTAAAAAGGGCTCTGCATCTTAACAGTACATATAAGGAAAACTGGGTCTAACAGAAACTGGCAAAGTATTTTTCAAATACAAGATCCCAAGGGCAGGAAGCATAAGGTCCCTAGGGCCTGAAATCAAGATGGGAGAGTGAGGTTAGCGTGAGGCTATCAGCCCCCTCCAGGACCACTCCTCTGCCTCCTCCAATCTTTCTGAATATTTGCTGCGTTCTTCCATCCCTGCAGATCAGTGTTCCTGGCTTCTCCGTTCTCCTGGGTGGTGTGGTGTGGCTGCCTTACTCTTGACTTTGAATCACGTCCCAGTTTATATTTCAATTCCAATTTATATTTCAATCCCAGTTTATATTTCAATCCCAAAGGGATCATCAGAGGGTCTGGTTTAATTCATGCGTCCACTGTGGAGCCTCCTATGGGCAAGGGCAAATCAGGCATTTTTATTCATTTGTTCATTCAGTAAATATTAATTGACCACCTACCACGTGCCAGGCATTGTCATGGGGTAGAGAACAGAGCAGGGAACCAAAGTCTCTGCCTCCGTGGGGTTCACATCCTGCTGACGAGCAGACTCACAGCCGTTTCTTCTGCAGATGAGATGCTGGAGGCCCACCTAGTTGAAAGGCAAAGAGGGGTGTGTTTTCACGTGTCTCTGTTCAGTTGCCTCTGGAGGTGGCTGTGAGGTCTTAGCAATCCCTGGTCAGGCCTTCCAGGAGGTGATTCTAAACTCAATCATGCCATCTGTGAATTTCTATTTCTTTTTTCTTTTCTTTTTTTTTATAATTTCAGGTTAATATGTAGTTACCAACAATTAGGTTACAATGTGTTTGTTGGGTGGAGTGCCTATGGTAGCTGTGTCCTGCCAGGAAATGTGCCATATACCCTTACTTATGCCCATTAAATAGGAACACATCCATCTCCCTCCCTCCTTCTCTCTCCCCCTCACTGCTTTCCTCTCTCCCCATCTTAAATTGAACTGACTTTTTCTCTTATGTGGGCATGTATTAGATCATATACCACTTCATATTAGTATTGAATACATTGGATACTTGCTTTTCCAGTCTTGCAATATTTCACTAAGAAGAATGTGTTTCAGCTCTATCCAGGTTAATAACAAAAGATGTAAAGTCTCTATCTTTTTTATGGCTGAATAGTATTCCATGGTATATATATATACATACATACATATATATCACAGCTTATTAATCCATTCCAGGGTTGATGGGCACTTAATTTGTTTCCACACCTTCCTGATTAAAAACTGAGCTCTGATAAACAATCTAGTGCAAATGTCCTTATGACAGAATGATTTTTTTTCTGGGTAGATGCCTAGTAATGGGATTGTGAGATCAAATGGAAGTTCTGTTTTGATTTCTTTGAGGATTCTCCATAGTTCTTTCCAAAGAGGCTGTATTAGTTTGCAGTCCCACCAACAATGTAAAAGTGCTCCCCTCTCTCCATCTGTGGATTTCTATTAGACCATTGCTCAGAGACACTTCTCATCTGAATAATTCTTCTGGATAGGTCTCACTTTTGCTAAAAGGAAGCAAAGGGAAGAGGGAGAATCCTATCTTTGGATACAATTGCCAAAAGTGGGTCTAAGGATGTTCATTGTCTTCCTGCAGACCAGAGATATTAGCAAAAAATGGGTGGGGTGGGAAGACCTTTATTCTCCTCAGTGTGGTGGCCTCCCCACTGGGCAGGGACAGGATAATACCACTGTGCATGCACGTGTGCAAGACCATTCATTCACTCAGCGTAGGCTTAGTGAAGTCTGACTTCCTGCCACTGGAAGGATATTGAGAATATAGCCCTGAGCAAATGGTCATGGTCCCTACCCTAACATATCTTAAAGATGAGTGAGGGAAACAGACAATGACTAAGTAGATAAGCAAGAAATAAAAAGCTTAAGAAGTTGAGAGGGAAAAAAGAGCATGCTACTTTGAGGGGAAAAAAACAGAGGCCCCACTTTAGAATGGTGGTTGACAAAGGCTTATCTGAGCTCGGGCCATTTAGACAGCACCCTAAGGGTTAAATGGAAGCCTTCTCTGTACAAGAGTGAGGGTGGGGGAACAGAGGGGGTTTCAGAGGGAAGAGTTCCAAGCATGTGTTAGAGAACCTGAAATAACTCAGGAAAGGCCAACACGAATCAATTTTTATTGGGAGGTACTAAAAAATATCTATTTTTCACGTTCAAGCCATTGCAAGTAACACTGCGGGCTTGGGAGCTAGGGCCAGATTTCCACGCCTGCTACCACCCTCATTCCCACCACCTGCTGTCGCTATGGGTCATCCTTTATAAAATCAAAATAAAAATATCTGCATTTTTGCCTATTTTTAAAGTAACGCATGTTTGTTGGAAAAATTCACACACTATAAATGCAGGTAAGCTAGACCCTTCAGAACAGAGCATCCCCCAACAACACCATCCCCTGAAGCACCATTGTTAATAACTTGTTATCTCATTTCAGGTATTTTCTATACATATAAAGCAATGTAAATTCTATACTGGGGTTGGCAAATGTTTTCCAGTCAGGGAGGAAATATTTTTAGCCCAGATGATCTCCGTCTCCGTTGCCATATTCAGCTCTGCCATTGTAAAGCAAAAGCAGCCACAGACAATGTAAACAAATGGCTGTGTTCCAATAAAACTTTATTTACAAAACCAAGCAGCCAGTGACCTGTGGTCTGTAGTTTGCTGACCCCTGTTCTGCATGAAAGAGATTACACCATGTGTACTAATCCATGTAATCTGTTCTTTTGTTTTTATGTTTTTCCTCAACAATAAATCTTGGGCTTCTTCCCATATCTGTGTTCAAAGATTGTGCTATTCTTTTTAAAAGCTGCTTGGATTTCAGTGGATGGCTCTAGTCCAGCCTTTTAACCACTTCCTTACTGAGTGAACATTTGGGTTGTTTTTAGGGGTTTTTTGCTATTAACAAAGTTTGGAGGTAAGCCTCATCAATCGGGACCATCACAGAGAAGCTAGATTTTTTAATGTTTCAATTTTGGAGAACTTGAGTTTTATTTATTATCATCATCATCATGATGTTTTAGTCATTATGAATGAGCTCTGGTCTGGCAGACTGCAGATCTGATTTTGGTCTTAATTGCACCTCTAAAGAGCTGAATGGCTTGGAAAACTCATTGTTCTCTTTCATTGCCACATTCGTCATCTATAAGCTGAACACGAGCAAACCTGGCCCTGCTGAGGGTATCATGAGATGCAAATGAGATAACAGATTGGAAAATGCTTTGCAAATTCTGAAGTGATACTCCTATGTAAGGGGCTATCATCATTATCATTATCCTTGTCGTTATTATTAATGTGATAATGTTTGGAATGATGAGCTCATCTTCCTCTGACATGTGAATAAATATAGAACAGTCTGGAGATGGAATCATTGATGTTGATTTTCCAAGCCCCGGTGTGTTCAGCCAGATGATTCAGTCGCCATATATTAAGTCTCTATTATGTGCCAAATATGGCCAACCCCCGTGCCAAGTTCTGTGCTAGTTGCCAGGATTGTGAGAACACCAGGTGTTGGTTCTTTCCCTTTAAGAATTTGGAACCCACTGGCAAGAAATACCTTATCCAGCCTACTAATATAATGTGATACATGCTATACCCGGGAAGCGGGGGGTACAGAATTCTGCCTGAAAAAGTCCAAGTTCAGAAAGCCTTCTCAGAAGAGTAAAGGAGTTGGCTGCACAGAGTAGGGAAGAAAGGATATTTTGGAATCTGTGAAGTTCTGGGGCAGTCATACCAAATGGGGGTTCAGAAACCAGCTGCCTAAAAAAGGTAAAAGTTTACTTCTTATAAAAGAAATCTGGAGGTCATGACTTAGGGTTGATGGGAGGCTCCACCTCGGCTCCTTCCATCCTGCTCTCCTGTGCTAGTCTGTAATTCCCAAGGTGACCTCGGATCCAAGATGACGACTGAGGCTGCAGCCATCGGGAGGAGGAAGGAAGGAAAGAGGGAAGGACCAATGAGCATTCTCTCAGCTGAGTCAACTTCCCTGCAGCAGCCTTGCTGGAAGTTCCACATTAAAATCCATGAAAGATATTAAGTACATACCAGGCACTGGAATACAGCAGTGAACAAAACTGAAAAATTATCCTTCCAAAACCTACATTCTAATGGAGGAAGACAGAAAAATATAAGGTAAATACATAATAGATGAGAGAGTATTAATCACAGTGGAGAGGGAGCAGAGAATGGCAGCAGAGAGCACTGGGGAGAGGAATATTGCAATTTTAAATAGCTGCTTTCAGAGTATCACTGAGGAGAGACACTGATCTCAGTCCTGAAAGAGTTGAGTGTGGTTGGGGCCAAGTTCACGAAGGGATGACGGGAGCAGAGGTCACAGAGGGGACCACTGGGGACCACATGCACAGGACCTTAGAGGCCTGAAAGGATTTTGGCCTTTTCTCTGAGTGACACAGGCTGCTATTGGATTGTTTTCAGCAGACATGATCTGAATTGTGTCTACATCTCTTTGGCCAGCCCTAACTGCCTATGAAGCTGGGAAATACAGAATTTAGCTAATGCCTTGAAGCTCTAGATAAAATCTTGGTTCTACTGTGGAAGGATGAAGAGGGGAAATGGATATTGAGAGCCTCTTATGACCTGTGTCCACTTGGTTCCAAGCTACTTAATTTTTCTGAACTTCAAATAACTCACTTTGAATTTATAAAAAAGGACACATGAAACTTAAGACATGGTAATGTTTCCCTGTATACCCACAAAGGTAAACATACTTTAATATGTAAAAAATGTTTCCTAATCAAATAGATATATCCATATCTAAAACATAATAATTACATTCTGGATATTTATACAAAAACTTTGCAGCCTTGTCTGCCAGTGTGTAGTGTTTCTTTCTCAACAAAATAGAAGAGTTGCCTGTGTTGATATGTACATATATATGGTCCGTGTATCTCTGCAATTCACGAATGGGTCACCCAAATGCCAGTTTTATTCTGGCCAGAGCCACTAGGCTTGCAGAGAGGACAGATTTGACCAAGAAGTCAAGGCAACATGTCACAGGGCACATGAGGCAATGACTGAGGGGACCATTGTCTGGGTCCCACTTGAGTTTAAATGCCAATAGCATGTCCAGGACTGCTTCGTGGTCATAGGATGGTCAGAAGCCTCAAATGCAGAAATAGCTCAACTTGATGGCGTCTAGACTCTCAGACCCCCATCCCCATCAATCAGCCTGCTGATTGGCAGCTGGGCGGCAGCTTCAAGGTACATAGGTAATAAGTACCACCCTCAGCAAAATTTTCCTCCCAAGCCATTCTTCTCTGGTGAATAAACCCTGATCCCTCCTCTTCCAGCTCTTTTCTCCTTAGCTCCACTCTTTGAATGTCCGGATCCTTCTGCAAGTGCTGTCAGCACCTCCTTGTGAGCCCCAATCTCTAGACCTCTCTGGTGGTGCCCCTTCCCCCACCCCCAAGCATAGCCTCCAGGACTCCAATGGAAACCTGTTTCTCAACTGTGTCTTCCTAGTACTGACTAGACTTGGCCATGCCCTGCCACTGCCCAATGCTGAGGACAGGCCTCATAAAGTGTCAAAGAGCTTAGAAGGATGACAGAGGAAAGGCAATAGTGGATGGACGAGAGTGATGGCTCCCAGGAGCTGCTCAGGATTTCCAGCTCATGGTGAGGGATGCTGTGGATACTACTCCCAGTCCTCAGGCAAGGTCAAGTACAGTCTTGCCTGATGCAGAGGGACAGAGTAGATGACAGTTAGGCACAGCCACTGTATGACAGACTGGGAAGATGCATAAGGATCAATAGCCAAATGGGCAAATCCTGAGGTTTTAAAAAACCAGCAAGCACTCAACACCCAGTGCAAAGCCCTAGGAAATGGTATTGAAGGCCTCAACTTGTCCCAGAGGTTGGATAACCCAACCCAGAAGTGGAAGTGGGGTTTTCTATGTCCTCTCTAGATCTAAGCATTGGTATCTATGCATTTACAAGTGCCTGCACCAGGTCCACCTCCCCAGCTAGTGTATGGATGGGGCAGGAGGGAGAGGAAGAGAAAGAGCGGTGTCCAGAGCCACACTATCCACTCTGCTCCCCAGCAGGAGAAAAATCCCAGTTGGCCTGCCACGACAGGGGACTAGGGGGTGGGCTGTACCTACACACTGACCTTTACTGCAGTGATGCTGCTTATGGCTGAGATGGGTCAAGGACCATGAGCTCCCACCAGTCAAAGCAACACATGCTTCCCCCAGGACGGAGCCAGGAGGGGCATGAGAGAGGGCGTCAGAGGTGTGGTTCGAACCCTTTCTTCTGTGGACCACAGCAAGAATGTGGTCAGGGAAGGGGAAATCTCCCTCTCTAATATGTTTTCCATACTGGTTTCTAACCAAGTTCAGAGGAGTTTCTAGACCTGAGGGACTAGGACTGATGTGCTCCCTGCAGCCAACAGAAGTGGGATTCTACTCATGGGCACTGCCCTAGGTAGGAGACAGGCTACTAATGGCCCTCTGTGTGTGTGTACGTGTGTTTGCTTTTCTTTTACCCAGAAAACCCACGGGAGTCATGTTTTGATCCTGGTTCCATCAAGAACGGCACACGAGTGGGGTCCGACCTGAAGCTGGGCTCCTCCATCACCTACTACTGCCACGGGGGCTACGAAGTTGAGGGCTCGTCCACCCTGAGCTGCGTCCTGGGCCCCGATGGGAAGCCCGTGTGGAACAATCCCCGGCCGGTCTGCAAAGGTGCCGGGAGCCCAGGGATGGGGTCTGGAGGCGCTGAGGGCAGCCAGAGGTGGGAGGGGCTGGCCTCTATGGGCCAGGGTTCCAAGTGGGCCCTGGCAAGTCAGGGTTTGCTGTAGAGGAGAATGGCTGATAATGCACCAGGTGTGCAGTCCCCATCAAAATGTCATCTCTACTAGATCACATAGCATCCCCAATCCCATTCTGATAGATGCTCATGTCCTCAAGGTCCCCAGACATGCCACACCAGGGAGCCCACACAAGGGAGAAGGTGATTTAAAGGAGGCTCCTAGGAAATCACTGAGAAGTCAGATGTGTCTAAGTGAGGCTGGCCGAGCAGCCTGAGGCCAAGTAGGTCTTGACAAGAGGGGCAGAACTCTGAGCATGGTGACCACCCAAGCTGACGAGCCCAGGGGACCCCCTTGGCCTAGGTAGGAAAGGCAGGCTCTGAGGCCAAGTCCTTGTGGAAACCAGACACTGTGGAAGGGAACTGAAAGTGGCTGGGTCACATGGGCCGGCCGCTCTCAAGATGCTTCAGCTCCCTACTCATGCAAACACTACCCGCCTGCATACAGACATCAGCCATGGGGCAGCAGGTCTTTTGTAAGCAAAAGAATTCCTACTATGCTCCCCAATCTGAACCAATGTCAATGTTAATGTTTCATAGTTAGATAGCCAACATCTGGCCAAAAAGGTCCACTCATCAGGGTGAGTTTTGGGCTATGTGCCAGGCCAGGGATGCATGTCCTTGGGCAGGAGAGGACTGTGTCCTCAGAACTAACCTTCTACACAGTAGTGACCACCCACTTCAGGGCAGCCCCACCAGGGCCAAAAGGTCAAGCTAGAAAACACAATGGAAGATGGACTCGGTGAGAGGCCCCAAAGGTCACCTGGCTCTCTACCTGGTTTCTCTTTCAGCCCCCTGTGGGGGACAGTATGTGGGTTCAGACGGAGTGGTCTTATCCCCCAATTACCCCCAGAACTACACCAGTGGACAGACCTGCTTGTATTTTGTCACCGTGCCTAAGGACTATGGTATGGGATTTCTTTGTTTATATGTATTCTGACTCCTCACCCTCAACCCAACATGGGAACTCCTCAGGTCCTTCCCAGTTATCCCCTCCCATCGTGGAAGCAGCAGAACAGTCTCCCACACAGGACAGCAGAGTGCTGATGCTCTGACAGACACGAAAGGGAAGAAGGGCACAAGTGAGCCTCACGGGAAGCAAGGGGAGCTGGTCAGGAAGGAGGGAAGGCAAGGTGCCCTTGGGGAGATGCTGCAGACCCAAGCCTGGTGGGAACCCAGGAGCAGGTGGCCAAGGGGCGGGTAGGAAAGAAGGAACAGGGTGGAGCTGGGCTTGGAAGTGCAGGTGAGGGAGATGGAGCCCCATCATTCTGGTGTCCCATCTGAGAACCAGAACCTGGTCCAGGGGATACAGGTAGGACAAGCAGGAAAACAGTGAGGAGCAGGCCCATGCCCTGAGAAAACTAGAGAGCCCTCCAGACTCCAGGAGATGCGGGCAGAAAGAACCAGGCAGTGGGGACAGTCAAGAGCCCTACCAGCCCTGCAGACATTCAAGATGCTGGGAGGCAACCAGGTGCCTGGTCCTCCTCTTCATAGTAGGAGTAACAACTTCTGTTTCCAAACACAGTTGGTGTGGGGTATGGCAAAGGGCATCAGTGTGTCTTAATCATCCAGGAGCGGCTCAGGGCCACCTCCAGAGACCTGGCTGCTTACTCCCAAAGATGGGCTGGGCAAGCACAGGCCACGGCCTGATGGTTGATCATTCACCAGAAGCTCAGCAAGCACCTCTTCCAAGCCCTGCAGAGGTCAGGGAACGCGCCTCACTCATCTCTGTCCCACATGCCCAGACCTTAACACTACCCAAAATGATCTTGTCCATTTGCTTAAGTATTTAATTGAGTTTTGGGTCTGTTGGGGTTGTTTTTGACCGTCATTTCCCACTAGAATGTGCACTCTGTGAAACCAAGGGCCCTACCTCTTCTGTTAACCACACGTGGGAGAGCACAGACATACAACACACATATCACGTGCACACCCAACATACTCAGTGCACACACGTGCACACCCAGCATACTCAGTGCACACACAACATGGTGCACACACAGCATATGGAGCATACAACATACTCACAATATACACAATATGTACACAATTCTAATGCACATATGCAACACACAAACATACAACACATGTAGCAGACACACAATGCACACATGCATACACAATATACAACATACCTACCCACACAGCACACAACATACATATGCAACACGTATAACACATCCACGCATAGCACACATATATAAACAGCATATGCAACGTGCACAATATCTGTGTAAGCACACACATGGCACATGTAACACACATACACAATATACACACATAATGCACACAACACAGGTGTGCATGTGCAGTGCATGCCACATACATGCATAGTACGTGTGTATGCACACAACACAGGCAACACAGTACATGTGTGCACACAATATAGCACACGTAACACGTACAATATGCATAACACATGCACGTACATCCTACTTCCTATGTGCTCAAGGCTCCAAAGTGGAGCAGGGTCTGCCCTGGCTCTTGCCCTAGGTGCAGGAGGCCAACGTCGAGACAGGTGCAGGTAAATTAACCCAGGGTCTGGCAGGTAGCTGCATGGGAGCTGTGCCTCCTGTGGCCCAGGACTGACACCAGCTCATGTAGCAGGAACTGGCAGAAGGGGAGGGCTGAGGACACCCCGACAATGTACAGCTGGTGACTTGAATACCCATCAATTGGCCAGGCCCTTAGACCTTGTCTGATTGAGGACTCATGAAAGCTGTGGCCCATCAGCTTTTCAGCCCCCTGGCCCAAACTAGCAGAGTAGCCTTGGGCAACTCTCTTAAGCTCTGAGCCTCAGATTCTTGTCTACAAAATATGGATACTATCAGAAAGAGTCATGGTCAAAGAAGATGATGTACACAGCAAGCATGGTTCCTGACCCCAGTAGGCGCTTAATAAATGTCATTTTCCCTCTTCCCTCTGGGCTTTGCCTGTTCTGGGGACAGTTGTTCCTTCCCCGGGAGGAGGCTGCTACTTACCACCCTCCTTCCTCTTAGTGGTAGGAGACCTTGTGTCCAGGGTCTGTCCTTGTTCCGCTAGACCTTTGAAGAAAAAGAGAGAATGTGAGGCCCTTAGATCACATGGAAAATGGGGGGGGGGGGGGTGCGGGTAGTGAAAGCCCTCTCATGAGGTTAGCTCAGGGCCACCTCAACCAGCCAGATTCTGTGGATGTAGTTCCTGATATTGTCAGCTATGCCTTCCCCTTCCCTGGTATCCTGCCAATGTGCTAATCAGCCAGTAGAAAGCCTCAGCAAGCCATTAGCCCACAAACCAGCAACTTCCTCGGGGTGGTCCTCCTCCGGTCTGGGGCCCCCAGACCCCCTCTCTCCCTGCCCTGCTCCCAGCACGCCTTCCCCCACCTTCCACACTGAGCTCTCTGCACTGTTTCTCCTCCACAGTGGTGTTTGGCCAGTTCGCCTTTTTCCACACGGCCCTCAACGACGTGGTAGAGGTGCATGACGGCCACAGCCAGCACTCCCGGCTCCTCAGCTCCCTCTCGGGCTCCCACACAGGTACCCAGGGCTCAGCCAGCATGGGGATGGTGCTGGGCTGGGGGCATCCCGGCCAGCTATAAAGAAGGAGGCTCTGGGATGATGTGGCCAGAGGTGGAAGCACACAGCCTTGTGTTTCTCCTGGTGCTGACCCTACCAGGCCAACTCCTGAGAGCAGAGCTGGGGCTTCACCCAGGCTGTGTCCACACCGCCACCAAGTGGTGCAGCATTCTCCTGTTGGTTTATCAGACTGCCGATTTTTTTCTAATTATAAACACAATTGCATTTTCATTATGTAAAACTTAGGGACAAAGCAAAATAACAACAGAGAGGATTAAACTACAGACCTCCCAGAAAGAGCCATTGATAATATGGAGTGTATTTCCTCTGGTCTTTACAGCTACTTAGCCCTGATCTTTTACATATTTTATTGAACAAACAATATACATATTTTTATTGAAATATTCACTGCAAGCTTTGCTCTGTCATTTTTTTCCTTCTAGAATAGGATGTTAAATACCACATAATAGTCCCCCACATAATTATTTAACGTTGATGTAATGAATTCCCTATTACTGAAAATTTGAATTGTTTCTCATTTCTCACTCTTACGGTTAGTAATTCAATGTATTATACACATAACTTTATACAATTTCTCTGACCTTAGACTATCTCAAAGTAGAATTAAAGGATATGCGAGATATTTAAGGCTTTTTATGCAGATTGGCAAGTATCCCTCTGGAAAGACCTTGTCACTTTGTTTACCAACAATGAGTAAGAAGGAATATCTTATTTTCACAAAAACCTAGTAATTTAAAAGACTCTGTCATCAGTTTGAAAAGAGAAAATGGTATCTCATGTTCTAATTTGCCTTTTTATTGCAGCTAGGTTAACCTTTTGATAATGTTTATTGACTCATGTAGGTTTTATTTGTGAATTTGTGTCAATTTTTCTATTGGCGTTTATTTTCTTATTTATTGAATAGAGGTCCATATTTAGCGTAAACTGTATTCATTATATGCTATAAAATGCCTTACCCTCCAGTTTTTCATTTGCTATATAATTTTCTTCAGGGTACTTTAATGTTAGAAAATGTAAGTTTCCCACGACATCCGATCTATCAATGTTTGCTTTTATTGTTTTCTCCTTCCCTTTTATGCTGATCAAATAAATAATCCTCTGCGTTTTCATTTACTTCTTAATTTCATTGTATGGCTGTAATACCTTTAGAATTCATTTTGATTTTTTTATTTGATCTAGGGAATCTAATCATATTCTCCCAAATATAGTTCATTAGTTGTCCTAGCAGAATTTTCAAAATGCCAGATTTACATATGCTAAATTGTTATGACATTAGGGGTTAAGTTTGTTCCGAGATTTTTCATCCATTCACTCTAAGTTCTATTTATTCTTTTTTTTTATTCTTAATTTCTGGAAAGAGTCTGTTTATTCTTATATCAGTTTTAGTAGTGTAATCCGTTTATTCTTGTGTAAGTTTTCATTAAATTAATTTTAATTTGATTAATTGTCGTAAAGTTATGAAGTGTTTACTATTATAATAATTTTAAATATATGGTCCTAGAAGTAGCCATGGTTATTCTTTGCTTTGAATTTTTTATTGACTGTTCTTCCTTACTTTTGCCTCCAGATAAAATTTAGAAATAGTTTGTCAAGTTAAAAACATTGCCTCAACATTTTGACTGGGATTTCATAAAACATATAGATTAATTAGAACTCCTGTCTTTATAATATTAATTCTTTCTTCCCACCTAGGACCATGGGGTGTCTTTCCATTTACTTATCTATTATAGCCTTGGGAAGGTACAACATTTTCATTTAGGTAGTATTCCTTTTTTAACTTTATTCCTAGATATTTCGTGAAGATTTTTGTTGCCATTATAAATGGCTCTTTTTTCCCCTGTTATATTTTCTAACTGGTCTTTGTTAGTATATTCAAAGACTGGCATTCTTGGCATTTTGTGAAGACATTGGACTCTTCATAATAGTACTAACGCATTCTCCTGACTCCCCTAGGCAAGAAGTAATATCATCTGCAAATAAATTTGTCTCACTACTTTATCTCCTCCTTTTCAGTGGTTATTCTTTCCGTCCATAGTTAGTGGTCTACTCAGGTATATATATCACTTTAATATAAATCTACTTCGAAATGTCTTTTACATTTAGCAAAATAGTTTATACAGTATCCTACCATGATATTTAATCTTCTTTGTATTAGTGGTCATACATTTATTTATTTATTATCCTGAATGTTGCCTCAAAAGTCCCCTTTTTTCTTAGCTGTATCAGATTTTCATGTTTTTGCGTTCATATGTTTTTTAAATTTTGATTGCTCCAGTTTATCTGTTTATATCTATTCTTCCTGTGGAGTTTGTTGTTATTTTCTCATTAACCTCTGCCTTTATTTCATAATTTCCTTCAGATTATTTTTTCCTCTTATGTTAACTTCTTGATTTGAAAGCACTGTTTATTTCTTTCCTCTGTGTAATAAAGGTGTGTTTACAGTAATATATTCACTTCTAAGCACAGTTTCAACCTCATGCCATAAACTTTGATATGTACTATTTTCATCATCATTACTTCCTAAATAGCCCATGATAACATGTGTTGTTTTAATCTATTTGCCCAAGAGTTGGTTAAGAATGCCTCTTCTTTTCCCACACGGACACAGATTTTGTTCTTGTTGCATTAAACTTTTGTGTTAATTTCTCATTTTATTGCTGTCTGGTTGGGGAAGATGAGCTGGTTGGAGATAAGATCATTTCTACTTTGGGGGTTAAATGAGATGCTCTCAATAGCCAAGAACATTTATTTTTTTCAGTTCCTAAAGTATCTAAGAAGAGTTCCCTGTAGGGAAGTTTAGGTTCTGCAGTCACACTCCTGGGCTCCAATCTTAGCTCCAGGCATACGTGCTTGCAAGGTGACTTCAGGCACAATACTGGATCTGTCTGAGCTTCAGCGTCCTCATCTGTAAGATGGAAAGAATAAAAGGTCTGCCTCCTAGAGTTATTGTTAGGAATAAATGAGCTTTGTAAGAGCATTAAATGAGTCTTACTCAATTTGTTACTGAAATCCATTGTATCAGTGACTCTCAATGAAGCGATCTTTTTAATACCACCAGCCCACATGTACACACCCAACCGAGAGTATATATAAATCAGGATGTCCTGGGGTAGGATTCTTTTTCAACTCTTTTATCATCTAGGTAGGTAGATGATAGAGATATGTAAAGTATGGCTATAGATGTAGATATATAAGGATAGATACAGGACCTACATGAAAAGAGACAGGTGTACATTTAGGACCTGGAGACATGATTGTGGATGTGGACATAAGTGTACAGGATCCAAAGAAGTAGAAAGAAATGTAGATAGACAGGCAGAAGAGAAAGACCTAAGGATGTCAGTATCCTGTACTCAGACAGGAAGTCTCCTTCCTTATTGGTACAGACCCTGACAAGGAGCCCTGGGTAGGACTGAGAATGGGCAGTGTTGCAGTCCCTGAGGTGTGGATGTGTAGGGGACGTCTCATGACCCCCTCTCAGCAATCTTCGTTTTGTGTCCCTATTTGATATACCAAAGACTGACAATGTTGTGCTAAATACCTCCCACTGCAATTGTGATATTTTGTTATCTTGCCTTCCTAACAATTCTCGTGTCTGGGTTTGCCTTATAGATCTTCTTCCCTCATTTTCTCCAAGAGTCTTCTCCTCTTCATCGGAAGGTTGCTTATGGACTTTATAAGCAAAATATTTGCTCTGATCTCTGTCATCTTCTTTTGTTCTCTCCGGGTTTTTGTTTGTGTTGTTTTGACTTTGCATCCTTGTTTTTCCATTCATACCTGACCCATCTCTGATTTCTAACTTTTTCTAGATATATTTCGACTTTTATGTGAATGTTGTTAGTGATTAGTTTCAAATTACGGAATTCCTCCCCAAAGACAAATTTTTGCATTTGCATTTAGTTTTGTTACCTCGTGAAGAATAGTTATTATACTTTCCTGGTTATGTTTACTCCTACTCGTTCTTAAACTCCCTACTTGAGGTTGGGTGGGCTTTCTTTTAACTAAGCCTCATAACTGCAGTTCTCTCTGTCAGCTTGAATGTACGAGAATGCCTGCCTTTTGACATATATAAATGACAACTTGATTGCAAATCAAATTATGTGTCACAAAACTTGCATCTTTCAAAGCTGTAATAAATGTTTCACTGGAATCTTAGGGTCCAACCTCATTTTAGTCCTTGTAAGTAACCTATTCTTTTCTGTCTATATGCTTTTCATATATTTCTTTATTTTTTAAATTAAAAAGCCTTCTGGGATATGTTGGAGTAGAAGTCTCTTTTCACTAATTAGATCCAGCACTTGGCAAATCTTACTTCAATCTGAACCTGAAGTCTTAGGAAAGATACCTTCTTACATTATTTTTTTTCCTTCCATTTCTCTGTCTTCTCTCTCTGAAATTCTCGATCTATACATATTGGATTTGTTCATCTCTCTTCCATGTTGCTCGTCATTGCTTTTATTATTTTAATCTCTTTATCCTTTTTCTGTGATTTATGGAGAATTTCCCAAATTTCATCTCCATTTCACTGTTCAATTTCTGTAAAATCCAGCCGCCCTCTCTTTTCTCTTTTCTTGGTAGTTTTTGTTAATCTTAGGCCCTCCTTCCTCTGCCTTCACAGATATGATGCTAGATTTGATCTTGTGACAACCATGACTGAAAATCTGCCGAGACTTTTGCCTGTTCTTTGTTGTGATTCACACAGAAATATTTGCTCTGACTCGGCAGAGTGCTCTTCTTCCTTAAAACTGAAATCTTCTCCTATGTCCAGTGATTTTACTAAGTGCTTTCCCATGGAGCAGGAGGCTGGTGTATATCCAAGACCAAAGCCAACGTGGGTTCTGGGAGAGACCCTGGGGTCCTAATCTGCCTCTGTTAGGCTAAACTATGTGAGAGGAGAAAAGTTAAGTTTCTAACTTAAGTTTCATTTACTAAGTTTCACATGTACCCTTGTAAGATGCACAGCAGGTTTAATCCCACCAATCACCCTCCCTCTGCCCCCTCCCTCCTCTCCCGCTCCCCCTTCCCCATAGTCTTAGATTATAACTGGGTTATAGCTTTCATATGAAAGCCATAAATTAGCTTCATAGTAGGGCTGAGTACATTGGATACTTTTTCTTCCATTCTTGAGATACTTTACTAAGAATACTATATTCCAGCTCCATCCATGTAAACATGAAAGAGGTAAAGTCTCCGTCTTTCTTTAAGGCTGCATAATATTCCAAGGTGTACATATACCACAATTTATTAATCCATTTGCAAATCAGTGGGCACTTGGGCTTCTTCCATCATTTAGCAATTATGAATTGGGCTGCAATAAACATTCTGGTACAAATATCTTTGTTATACTGTGATTTTTGGTCTTCTGGGTATATGCCCAGTAGAGGAATTATAGGATTGAATGGTAGATCTATTTTTAGATCTCTAAGTGTTCTTCAAACATCTTTCCAAAAGGAATGTATTAACTTGCATTCCCACCAGCAGTGTAGAAGTGTTCCCTTTTCTCCACATCCACACCAATATAATTGTCTTAACACAATAACTCAGAAAATGCCAGGAAGGCTATGTTAACCAGTGTGATGAAAATGTGTCAAATGGTCTATAAAACCAGTGTATGGTGCCCCATGATCACATTAATGTACACAGCTATGATTTAGTATTAATTTTAAAAAAAGTTAAGTTTCACCCTGTTCACTTCTATTGGGGAAGGAGCTGGAGATGGCAGTGATAAAGAAGGGAGGCTTTGTCCTCATGAGTTTCTTTTTGCTTTGGCTGCCAGAAGTTAGCAGGGGGCAGTGACTCTTAGCCAGGCTCAGCCATCTGGGTCATATATAAATCTAAAGATGCTTTGGAAAGGGCTCCCTGCTCCCATGGTCAGTAGCATCACATGGGCCTCCACTGGTGGACCTCCCAGGGACCCTTGGTGGAGCCCCCATTGCAATAGGATGTAGCCTGATTCTCCGTGGCCCTGACTTCCCTTCTGAGAGTGGGCTCGCGGCCCTTCTCAGGGGTTCAGAGAAGCAGCATGCAGACTGCCTCCACCATGGACTGCAGGTGGACTGCCTCCACCATGTCCTCCTTGGGCTTCTCAGGAAGGTGTCTACACTCCACGGCTGGGGTCTACTTGGGGCTGTCTCTTCCCCGGGCCACACAAAGCAGCAGATGGGCCTTTATCTTCTGCTGCAGAAGCTATCTGACTCCCCTAGCTTCCCCCAATTCCGTGGTATTCACTGGATAACAGCACATCCTGTTTTGCCTGGGACAGTCCCAGCTTCCACTTGATTGTGCTAGCATAATTATTAATAGCACTTCCTTTGACTCTAAAAGGCAGTGTAGTCTGAGCAATGAATTACTGTTTACAATAGCTCTGGTTATCTGTCATTTCACAGGGTGGAAGGGGGCAAGGTTTGGGAAAGGCCAGTTGCTCTCAGGCAAGCCCATCACCCATTTTCCCAACAGCTGCTGCCTTTTTTTTTTTTTTTTTAATCAGATTGAAATCAGTTTTCCAAGTAAACCCCCAAGTTCAGCTCGGTAATAGTCACTGTCAACCATCCCTGTGGCCCAGCACATGTTTAGCAGCTGTCTTCTCTCTAGCAGGTCATTTCATCTTTTTGAACCTCTCTTTCTTGTTTTATTAAATAAGTATATGGAACTCTGTCATGCCAACCTCACACTGACCACCAGTCTAGTTAAGACCGTGGATGCAGAAGCCTTCTATGAAGGCCTGGAATGTGGAAGGGATTGGATGGGGGCCTGGCAGCCCCTCCTTTCTGGCTGGGATTTTATCAGCTGGTCCCAACTCCTGTTCTCACTGTCTTTCTCTCCTTCTCGCCCCTTATCTTGGCAGGAGAATCACTGCCCTTGGCCACCTCCAATCAAGTTCTCATTAAGTTCAGTGCCAAAGGCCAAGTACCAGCCAGAGGTTTCCACTTTGTCTACCAAGGTATGCCGGTCACGGACGCTGGAGGTGGAAAGGCAATCTCAGTTCTTAGGGCACTTGGTGTCCAAGGAAACAGGGATCTCTGACCCCCCCATCTGAGCCTCTTTCTCTGGGTGCTTGGGGACAATTACAAGTTTGTGGGGCAATTTCCTATAATTCTGTTTAAATTTATACATTTGCTTACCCAACAGACATTTATTAAACCAAGTTCTGTGTCAAATAAGGGAGGAAATCAGACATGGGAACCTAATTTCTTCCCTCTTCCAGCCCTCCCCCCACCCTGCCCCAATGTCTGGGACATTCCAGATGTCACTGGGAAGACTAACCCAGGCCTCTTCTTAGACTCTGGCTTGTGGAGTTTTGTCTGCAAAGCACAGTAAAGGTATGGGGGTAATTTAGGCTTTGAAGTGAGGTGGACACAGATCTGAATCTCATCTCCCCACTTTCTAGCTGGGCACCAGCAACTCCACATCACAGAACCCCGGTTTGCTCACCTACAAAGTGAGGGTAATAACAGTACCTCACTGATAGGATTAAAAGAGAGTTTACAAAGTACCTGGCATCAAGCAGCTGACTAAAGTTAGTCCTCTTTCTTACTGGTTCAGAAAGGCTAAGATTGTA
The DNA here is from genome assembly GCA_963574355.1 of Loris lydekkerianus. Classification (NCBI taxonomy): domain Eukaryota; kingdom Metazoa; phylum Chordata; class Mammalia; order Primates; family Lorisidae; genus Loris; species Loris lydekkerianus. The sequence goes on from CAUYPK010014776.1 coordinate 46,591, forward strand.
GCATCCTGGCTTTTATTGGCAGGCAGGACCTCTGCCCTTGTCCAAGAGAAAATCCACATTTTCAGGGTTCAGGAGCTAAGTATGGTCCTCTTCATTTGGCTCTGCCCAAGATGAGCTGCAGGGGTAATCCTCCCACAGGTTCAGGGAAAATCCTCCCACAGATATAGGGACAATCCTCCCATAGGTATAGGGACAGTCCTCCCGTAGGTACGGGGCAATCTTCACACAAGTGCAGAGGCAGTCCTCCTGTAGTTAGGGCAATCCTCCCACAAGTGCAGGGGGCGTCCTCCCAGAAAGGCAAGGGCAGTCCTCCTGTAGATGCAGGGGTAGGCCTGTTATAGGGGAATGCCATCCCTGTGGCCAAGTTCAAGGGTCCCAGCCACCACAGTGGATGGGGGAGATAAGATTAAGGTCATGGAAGCCAGGGCCCCAGCAGGCTCCAAAGGAGCATGGTGAGTGGGAGCATCCCAAAGGCAGGGTGAAGACACTGAAAGTGGAGGAGGAAGTTCCGTTGGCTGTCTTCGTCAGGGAACATGGGACCCTGATCACTGAGGTGCATCACTGGGAAGGCCAAGAACAAAAACAGGCCTGAGCGCACACTGCCTCCTGTGGTCTCCAGAAGTTGTGCTGTCACACAGTGTGTCCAATTACGTTTCAGTAAAACCTCTTCGGGTCCCATCTAGGTTGTCTTTGTTCCAGTCCCATGTGTGTCCATCCCTGGGCCAGTTTCTAGAGGGGCGAGGCCCACCCCTCAGTGCCACTGTCCCCTGCAGCTGTGCCGCGAACCAGCGCCACGCAGTGCAGCTCTGTGCCAGAACCCCGCTACGGCAAGAGGCTGGGCAGCGACTTCTCGGTAGGGGCCATCGTCCGCTTCGAATGCAACTCCGGCTATGCGCTGCAGGGGTCCCCAGAAATTGAGTGCCTTCCTGTGCCTGGGGCTCTGGCCCAGTGGAACGTCTCAGCTCCCACGTGTGTGGGTGAGTGGCTGGGCAGCCAGGGCTGGAGAGAGGGTGAAAGGACCAGAAAATAGCCCTCTCTCCCTGAGGGAGGGAGCAAGTCCCAGCAGATGCTCCGAGACACACAGCAGCACCTTCTCACCAGGTACCTTAAGCAGGAAGTGCCACTGGGGCCACACCCCTCATCCTGCAGTGGGGTGTGGAGGCAGCCAGAGGTTCAGGGGCAGAGATGCATGTGAGAGAAGGAGCTGAGGGCCGGGTCCCTACAGGGAGTTGCATGTGAAAAAGTCACACAGCAGGTGAAAAACAGAATGAGAAGGTGGGACTGGGGCACAAAGGAAGAAGCCCCATGGGCAGGAGTCCCAGCAGAGGTGGGGCCTGAAGAAGCAGGCTGGTTGGTGGGCCCTGACCAGAGCTGCTTCTCTCCCAGTGCCATGTGGCGGCAATCTCACCGAGCGCCGGGGCACCATCCTGTCCCCTGGGTTCCCAGAGCCGTACCTCAACAGCCTCAACTGCGTGTGGAAGATCATGGTCCCTGAAGGCGCTGGCATCCAGGTAGGGGGAAGGAAGTACCTTGATGGGGCAGGTAGTCATCCACAGGTGCCAGCTATTGCCAAGCCTTAAACAGGGAGAGCCAGGAGGAGACACAGCTCTATCGCCTCCCCCTGCCCCTGCAGCTAAGGAGGCTCTGTCCAAGGGTAGAGATGTGGCCCACAAATAGAAACACACAATAGTTCCTGGGCCACAGGGGCCTCAGGGCATGAGGAGAGAGGAAACTGAGGACAAGGAGATGGGCATTGGCTCCAGCCAGCGGGGAAGGGCATTGGGTCTAGAGCTGGGATCTGAAGACTAGGGAGAACTCGTAGATGGCTTGAGGATTTTTTTTCTTAAGATTGTGGGGGGCATTGCTGATGAGGGGCCAAGCACAAGTCCAGAGTGAGGCACATACCTAGGGTACCATACCTGTTGCCCAAGCTGGGGAAGCTGAACGGGGGCATAGCTGGTACCCAGTAATGGGACCCCAGTGGAAGGAGGCCCTGGCCTGGGTGCTGAGGCAGGGAGAATGTCAGGGGGCTGCAAAGCCAGCAGAGAGGCAGCAAGCCTGAGCTGAGTGACCTGAGCGGGAGGGGGCCACTGCTCACTGATGTGGATGTCTGAGGCAATCAGGGCAGCAAAGCAGGGAAGCCCAAGGAATGCTCCAGAGATGAGGAGAAGGCTAGTCCCACTTCCTGGAACTTCTTTCTCCCATTCTCCACCTTGTAAATTTTCCCACTGTCCTATAATCATTGAGTCATCTTCCTTCCCCACCAGAGAAGGAGCTCCTTGGAGTAAGAGCTGCTTCTTAACGTTGCTGGAAGGGCCTAGCACAGAGCAGGTGCTCACCAAGTTGGATTAACTGTGGGGCTGGGGAATGGAGGAGAGGGAGGGTTGAGCAGCAGGGGGAAAGGAAGGGACAGAGGCCGCTTAACTAGCAGGACAATCCTTCTGCCTCCCCAGATTCAGGTCATCAGTTTTGTCACAGAGCAGAACTGGGACTCCCTAGAAGTGTTTGACGGTGCAGATAACACCGTAACCATGCTGGGGAGTTTCTCAGGTAAGGGGGGCTTCCAATCTGGAGGGCAGTGGGAGATCCTGTTGTCCTCATCACTGTGACACGCTCACATACCATAACAGTCACCATTTTAAGGTGCACACTTCAGTGCTTTGGTATATTCACCAGGTTCTACGGCACTTCCTGCTGTCTAATCCCAGAGGATTTTTATCTCCCTGAAAAAAAAGCCAGGCACCCATTTCCCTCACTCTCCACCCCGCCTGCCCCCAAGCCCAGCCTCTGGTAACCACTAACCTGCTTTCCACCTCTGGATTTGCCTATTTCAGGAATTTCATATAAATGGAATCATACAATACGTAGCCTTCTGTGTTCGGCTTCTGCCACTTAGCACGATGTTTTCAAAGTCTACCAAGTGGTAGTGTGTATCAGTACTTCATTACATGGATATACCATTCTTTTTTATCCATTCATCCATTGATGGGCCATTTCCACTTTCTTGCTATTATGATTAATGTTCCTTACATGAATACCCATATACCAGTTTTTGTGTGAGCATGTGCTTACACAGGAGGAATGCTTGCTGGGTCATATCATAACCCTATGTTTAACTTTTTGAAGAACAACCAAACAATTTTCCAAAGTGGATACACTATTTTTCATTCCCATGGTGGACAGACTTCTGATGGAACGTGGCACATACTTTTGCCCAATGGCCTGGGCAATTATCTGAGTCTTTTAAGCCCAGAACTCTAGGCTGCCAAGATATAAAGAAAAGTCATGTGTCCCAGAAAAACTGTTCACTGAATGGTCCAGAGAATCATGCATGCCAGGGTCTTTCTGAAGATGGTGGGGAAGGGACCAAACTCAGAGGCCTCCTGAGGAGCTCACCCTCCTGTAGGCATATAGCGCTGCACTGCTCATCTTGTGGGAAGTGGTTTGGGAGGGGTCTCTCCTCCCTTGGCCATTGGAGACCTAGACCCCTGAGCAGTCTAATTTGTCATTTAGTGAGTTTGATAATTGGGGAGTTTGGGGGCATTGGGAGCAGAATGTCAGTAAAAAGCCAGAGCACTTGGGAGAAGCGTGTGGAATGGGAGGAGCTACATCTCAATGATGCTGGTGTCCTTGTCCTAGGAACAACTGTGCCTGCCCTTCTGAACAGCACCTCCAACCAGCTTTACCTTCACTTCTACTCAGACATCAGTGTGTCAGCAGCTGGCTTCCACCTGGAATACAAAAGTGAGGATCTGGGGTTTCAGCTGTATGTAGTGCTCAGGGTGGAACTAAGAGTTACTGAGTGCCCGCTCTGAGCTAATATATATTGGGGCTGTATATTCTCCATCCCATGTAAGCCTAACCATGGACCTAGAAGAGGATGCTAAAGCCCAGAGAAGGTCTGAAACCTCCTCAAGGCTGCACAGCAGAGCTGGGTACTCACCCACATGTCTGCTACTCAAAAACCTGTGCCTTACTCAGTGTCCACCCCAAGAATGGGAAGGGAACTTGGTCACTGGCCTAGACCCCTGTATACAATTTAGGATATAAGGAGATGGAGGGGCGTTCCTCCCTCAATCCTAAACATTGGCCTCTCTAACCTCTAGTTCTGTGATGCAGTTATCTTTGAAGTTCCTCCCCTCATTGGATACTTCACTCCTCTTCTACCAGATTTCTCCCTGCAAGCTTTAACCCTTACATCCTGGCTTCCAGCATCCCTAAGTGCTCACAACTAAATACTCTTAACAGAAAAGTTGCGGATGTGTCTTCTGGGGAACAAAGAAAGAGGTTTGTGGGGAGACTACTTGCATCCTGGGACTGCCTGCCCCATCCCCTTGCCCCACTGGGTATGGGAAGAAATAGGCCAGCAGCAGCATTCATCCCACATTCATCCAGCAAATACTTACAGAGCATTTAAAATGCGACTGGGTGTGATGCTGGGTTTGCCAGGATTGGGTATTATCAAAATAGATCAGTCCCCTGAGGATCCACTAGAAAGAAGCAGACACAAAGACAGACAAGGACATTGCAGCATTACAGGTGCACACATGGATGTCTCTAGGTGGTACAGCAGTGGTTCAGAGGAGAGAGTGGTCACTTCTACTTGGGGCAGGTGGAGATATAAATGTCTTGAAGAAAGATTGAGAACCTGCACTGTGCCAAGCCCTGCATTAGGTGTCCACAGAACAACGAATAAGACTAAGTCCCTGCCTTCAAAAGTACGGAGTCCAGGAGAAAAGATAGACATTGATTATAACCTGGGAGGGTAAGGCCTTACAGAAGGGGATGCCTTAGTTAGGTTTGGAATGAGAAGTAAGAAATGCAGGAAGGCATGGCTGGCTTGATCCCCTGTGACAGTATGGGGCCTGTGCAGATGAAAGGCCCAGCTGGTGCTAGGTGCCTGATCAGGTCAGCACCATCTGGGTGTCCAAAACAACCTTTATCTGGATGCTTAGGATAGGATTAGCTGGATCCCAGGAAGCTCATCACCTGAAAGAACTGACATGTCCACCTGGCAGGAAAGACCCAGGACAGCTGGAAGCAAAGCTCCTAAGGGGTAAAGCATAGGACAGGGACTTCTGAGATTTCCTCCCTGCAGATGTCAAAAGCTTCACTCACCTGGTAAAGTACCCTGGGTTTCTCAAATAAGTCACACTTTTCCTTTTATCCTCTCTTCCCTTGTTTCTCCTAGTTTTGTTAATCTAACCAATATTTTAAGTTGAGTCCTAAATGCTCCTTAGAATCTTTTCTGTTCTTTCTTTTTCCAAAGGCACATTTCCTTCCTAAATTGCTTTGTCATTCTCCTGCCTCATCCCAGAAAGAATCTAAGTCTTCTCAGTTTTCTTGGTCCCAGAGAACTGGTAGTTTTCTCAGTAGCTGACATTTCCCTTACAGTATCCACTCATGGGGGGAAGAGCTGGGGAGAAACAGCCTCACTGGTATCTGGAGATGGGAATTCCTAGGGGCCAGGACCCTGTAGTGATATTTTGTTTTGTAAGATAGTCTACAAAGAGGGTACAGAGGATGGAGAGTTAACTGCTAGTACAGAGGCAAATATTATTGAAGGGTACTGAAAAGTCACATCTATGGCTGTGATTCATATTTAATGTTTATTTAATTGAAATGGAAATGGAGCAATATGCTTTCAAAAGTAATAAATTACATATGATAAAAATTTTTTTCCTTTGTTGTAGCATGGCTTAAATAAAATCAGGCTATGCAGTGTCAGGGAAATTAGAATGGGCTTTTCTCCATCTGCCTCCTTTGTTCTCTCTCTGGCCTCCTCTTTCTCCCCATTTCGTTTTTCCTCCTACCACACTCTTGTCCTCGCTGTGTCTCCTGCTCTCTCTTTGCCGCTTCTTCTGTCTGCCTCTCCCTTTCCAGCAGTTGAGTCTCAGGTCTCTAAGCTGTGACCTCCCTCTAATACTAAGTTGTGTTCTATTTGGCATGCAAGGGAGACAGAGACAAGATGGCAAGACCAAGTCCTCCAAATTCATCTGATGGTTGTTTTAATACTTGTCTTTGGGATCTTCTGTGTCAGCTGCTCAGATTTTAGGACATAGGTCCAAAGAGTCTTCATTTCCAAAGATCACATCCATGTCTTAAATACACATGTAGGACAGAAACTGCCTGGGAAGAGCATGAGGGGATCTCTAGGTGACCACAATGTTCGGCAGTGTTGACAGGGGCTTGGGTTATACTGTGTAAGCTCAAAACTCATAATTATGTCAATTGCAACATGGACATGTAAGATTGGTGCATTTCACTATACATAAATTTCCCTCACAGAGAAATAAAAGCACAGGTAGTTGTCAGAGTCTCATCTCAATGTGGCATGAAGACCCATCACCTGCTATATAAGAAGGTGGGCTGCGGGCTTGGAGCCTCACCTGACCGATCCTGACCATGAGCCCCTAGCTCCCTAAAGGCACTAAGTACATGTGGATTTCTCAGGAAGCCTGTATTCCCCAAGGGAGCCACCAGGAAGGCTGAGGCTACTGTCCCCGAAGTTATCTGGACCATGCTGATGCCCAGGGTCAGACCCAAACCCACAGTCCGCCCTCCTTTCTTTCCTGCCAGCAATGATAAGGAGGATCACTTGAGAGTTGGAGAACTATTTTCACCTATCCTTTGCCTGCCCCGAGTCTTCCAGGCCTTACCCCTAGAGAGATGCCCTGCAAGTCCAGTCCACAACACACAGAAGTTTACTTAGTGCACCTGAAGCACCTGCACCTGCGAGTGGGCTCCTACGAGGCACAAGAGAGGCAGGAAGCCCCCAGTTGAGAGATGCTACACTCCTGCCTGCTGTTTGGGAGGCAGCCAGGAGGGGTGAGGGGCTGACCAGGGGCCAGTGAGCTCATGTGGCCTCAGGCTTGGGCAGACCTGGGGTCAGGCCGGGCTGGGTCTGAAGTAGGGGTATGTCTCTGGGCCACTCTCAGCCTGTGTCCCCATCTATAAAATGGGATGTCAAGACCTACTTGAAGGGTATGAAGGGACATATGTGGCTCACTGGCCCCCACCCTGCTCGTGGGAAGTGCAGGTCCCATGATGATGGTGTGGGCAGACAGGTAGCAGGTGGAGGAGGTAGATTAGGATGGGTGCTCTCATGAAGAAAGCATTATGTACCGTGCCAGGTATAGAATAAGAAATAAATGAATGTGGTTGAATTTTAAGAGTCATAAAGGGGAGTAGATGAGGACTATTGAGAATCCACAGAGGTGATCTTGCAAAGGGACTGGGCCAAGATGGTGACAGATGTCAGGGTGAGAAGGTTGGATTCTGTATAACAGGCCACGGGGACCTACTTCACATTGCTGAGCAAGTAAGTCCCATGAGTCAAGGAGAGATTTTAAGAAGCACACATTGCCTATGAATTCAGGATGATCTAGAATGGCAGTGGCTTTGGGTAGTGATGAGAAGGGGCCCCCACAGGGGCTGGTGTTAAGTGAGGCCAGAGCTGACAGTAGCAGTCAAAGTGGGAGTGGCCACCACTGATGCTCCCAGAAAGGGGCTAGCTTGACCTTGAAAACACAATGGGAGAAATAAAGCAATGGAGCGTCTTAGCCACTAGCAAATGTCCCTCAGAACATTTCTGCCCCACAGGATGAGGCTCTAACTGAACCCCGAGCATTGCTGAGATGCCCTCCATGATAACTGCTCTCCTTCCTCCTCACCTTTCCTCCGCCTCTCCCCATGTCTCAGCCCCCCAGAACTGTCCCTTTAGGGTAACGAAGACAGAGAGAGGTTAGGAGCAGGAGGCAGGAGCCCATGCAGAGAGGTCTTAGGGTTTACAGGACTGGGGAGCTCCCTAGCTCGGAGCTCAGTGGGTGAGCAGGGCACCCAGAGTTCATAGAGTGACACCTATGTCACCTTTGGCCCATTAAGCCTCTGTGCCACATGAACATTGCATTTCTTAAGAGGGGTAGGGAGCACTAGGCCAGACGGCCTTGAGAGGCACTCCTTCTCCTGCGGCCCGCATTTCCCAGCCCACTGTCTCATTGATCTACTGGGCTGGCCCATTCTCCTTTCCAACTGTCTCTGTCTTATCTAGCGGTGGGCCTGAGCAGTTGTCCAGAACCTGCTGTGCCCAGTAATGGGGTGAAGACGGGTGAGCGCTACTTGGTGAACGACGTGGTCTCTTTCCAGTGTGAGCCAGGATACGCCCTCCAGGTACCTCCCTTTGACACCCAGGACGGGAACAGGCATCCCCTGAGACGTGTGGTTGGCCAGCCTTGCACTAGCACAGAACAGTCACCAAAGAACAGGGAACAGCCACCGGTTCTCCTAGGGCCTAGGGACCATTATTGCCTCCTGAGATGTTCATGCCAAAGACAAACTCCACTAACTCTAACAATTTGGCACAACCCAGCCTCCAACGTGTTCCTGCAAAGTTGGGTTTGATTTGGCTTTTGGAAAATTTAATTTCTCTTTGAAGGCCATCAGAGAATTTAGTAATTAAAGGAGTCTTACAAGGAAAGCTCCAGTAATGAGAATTTTTTAGTAATGGTTGTTAATAATTGGTCTTCCCCAAAATCTCTCTCCCTCTGTCTTACCCTCATCCCACAGTGGGTCTGTGTGTCTTTACATGCCTGTTCCTTAGCATGAGGCCCCTGAGCAAGCCTGACCCCATTCTGGTTGTACATGAGGTGGGGGGCAGCCAACCCACGCCTGTTTCTGATTCCTCCAGGGACACGCCCACATCTCCTGCATGCCCGGAACCATGCGGCGATGGAACTACCCTCCTCCGCTCTGTATTGGTAAGAGAGCTCAGACTTCACAATTCACTCAAATCCATTTACTCCCAGGGATTTGAGTTTAGGGGCATATCATTGAGTTCAAATTCAAACCAGAAGAATGTTTCTTATTCCAGATTTGTCCCAAGTCAACAGTTTTAGGCTGATGTTTTGATGATCTCTAACTCTCATGTAAGGCTGCCATGACTTTCGGAAACCTCAACCCACCAAATAAAAAATTACAAAATGAAAAAAAATGACCATTCTGATTTCCCATGAGCTTATCTCCTGACCCCAAGTGCAACCTGTGGGCACTTTGGGCTTATCTCTATGACTTTGTTGTGCCAAAGACAGGTAAATCTGCTAATAAATATCAAGAGTTACATGTGAAACAAGGATGTAGCATGGTTTTATTTCTTACCCTGTAATAAAGCAATGATGAGGAGATCAAAAGATACAAGGAAAGTTCTCCTTCTTTGGAGCTTCTGATCGGGGCAAACAAGGGCAAATGAATGTTTGGTGAGCGTCTCCTCTGTGCTAGGCACAGCTCCATGTTTCCTCAGATTTCCTCAGGGGCATCAATTACCTGTACTTTACAAACAGGAAGTCCAAGCCTTTTAGGATTAAAAAGAAAGTGGCAGAGTCAAGAACGGAAACCTCAGGTTCTCTAGTGCTCAAGTGACCATAAGGTTCCCCCCAGGCTGACCTTAGAGTAGGAAGTGAGGGGAGGCAAGGGAATGTCACTTGGGTACAATGGTCTTTTCCTTCTGTGATTTCACCAGGGTACAGGGCCTGGTCATCCCCGGAGCAGGTCAGAAATGTGAGCATTCAGTGCAAGGCACTTTCTCCCATCATATGACAGAGATCTTGGCAAGGAAGCCATTCACATGAACAGCAGCTGCTGTTCACTGAGTGTTCACCGAGTGTTCACCACGAGTACTGGCCCTGTCCCACATGAATTATGGTCCTTCCATGACAATCCCGTTAGATAAGTGCTGTGGAAAGTTCCATTCTACAGATGGGGAAAACTGAGGAACTTGTGCCAGGTCTCATAGGAAGTGACGGTGGGACTGTGACCCAGGCGGTGAAGTCCAGAGCCTGCTCTGCACTGGTTTCTGCCCCATTTGCCGAGCCTCCCTCTCCTTAGAAAGCACTTGCCTAGACCTGCCAATTTTTCTTCTCTCTTTCCTCTGGGCCTCTGGAGCTGGCTGACCCCTTTCTGCTCACACAACCTCTTTAGAGTTGATGCCACCTGACCAGGCCACAATGATTCCCCAGTCCTGCATCTTCAGATGACCCTTGATGGACATGTCAGATGTTCTCAAACTCTCAGGTCGCTCTCATGGTTGGTTCCTGTGGAATGTTCATCACAGTTGCTTCTCTGAGAGGGGCTTGTGATGGGTCTCACCCTGCCACCTTGCCCGGTATAATGTATTTGTAAAGAGCCTAGCACAGTTCCTGACCCAGAGTGGGAAGGTGACACATGTCAGGCCCCTTCCTTCATCTCCTTTCTGCTGTCTTGGGAGAGTGCGTTAGGCAGTGAAGAGAGGGAGCCTTAGGGGATGGTGTAATAAATGCTCAGACTTGGCCCAGACCACTTTCACTTCTCCTGTGAGTCCTCACTAAGGGGACGGACTTATGAAGGGTATGCTCAAGGTCACAAGTCCATACTTGGGTTTGTAGGATTCGCTTCTCTTCCTGAATCTACATCCTCAATTTTGCCCACATGTGCCATTTTTTAAAGAGATACCTCTGGATTCTTGAAGGGATTTATGGCTCTTAAAAAGTTAAAATCCGCAGCTGTCAGGGAGCTTCCAAATGTTGGCACGGCCCTGTACCCACCTGATGTTGTCCTAACCCATCTTGTGTCATTGTCACAGCGCAGTGTGGGGGAACAGTGGAAGAGATGGAGGGGGTGATCCTGAGCCCGGGCTTCCCAGGCAACTACCCCAGTAACATGGATTGCTCCTGGAAAATAGCGCTGCCTGTAGGCTTTGGTAAGTCTCCAAAGTCCCCTGGAGGAGATAAGGGCTATTCATGGCCAGGCCCTTGAGCTTAAGCCCTCGGCCTCTTAGTTTTCTCATCCATTGACATCTTGAACAATCATGAGGATCTATTGGGAGCGGCAGAGATGAAAGCAGGAAGGGAGGGGTGGTACCTCTGGGGTTTCCATTATTATTGTTTGAGTAATGAACTAGATCCAGGACTGTGGAATGAGAAATTACTCAGGGATGGTTAGAAATGAAAAAATATATATATATATGTTTTACAAGAGACTAGACCTCAAGTTGTACTTTAAACTCCAATATCCAATTTATCATCCTAATTAAATTGAGCCAAGGCCAATCAGAAATTGAGTTTGCATTCTCCATACACAGATTCTAGCTGGCCTAGAAATGGGGAAGCTTTTTTTTTTCCTTTTGGTGCAATATGCCAGGCACAGGAGGTTGTCGGGGTGTGAAGGACATGATGTGGGTATAAAATTAAATTGCAGGTGAGCCATGTCTTGTCCACTAGGGATATATTTAACCCCAGATATCTAAGTTGAAGCAATAGAGGCTTTGTGCCGATGTGGAACCGAGAGGCTGTAGATCTGGGTACATGTACATCTTGCAGAAGTCATTGCTCTGCTTCTAGGAAAGAAATGACCCAAGGGGATTATTCCTGCGCAGGCCTGGGAGGGCCCAGTCTGCAAGCCTCAGAAGCAAAGACCACCCATTTATTCCATGCTCTATTATTCAGCCCGGAGTGTGTCTTCCAATGAGAGAAGGGGCTCTCAGCAGAAAGCAGTGTAACTGGCATTGCCTAAATCTGGCTGGAGGGGAGGGGAGAGGTCAGTGACCCTCCAAAGGAGGGTACTGTCTTCTGAGGGAAAGAGGGTGCAAAATGATGACAATTTTGGCAGCCCTGGGAGAGTCTAGATTTTAAGAAAAGGATCTGGGGAGACCCTATGTCTCTGCATCAAATCTCAGGGCAGAAGAATTTGATAGAAGGGGATGATAGGGGAGATGGAAACATTCAAATGCAAACAGAAGCTTAAATAATATGACTGCTTTCTCTAAGTCCTTATGTTCACCTCCCAGAGATCACCAGAGTTCGCAATCAATAATGTGTGGGTGCTTATTCAGGCTTTGGGGAGTAAGTCTACTGCAGGGTCCAGGGGCAGAAGCCAGGATCCTTCACTTTCAAGTTAATGTTGGATCCAACCCAGTGCCTAATATGGCACTTGATTTCAGTGTGTAAAGAGCCACCACATCTACATGCTTCTACCACTAGATGTCGGTCACAGGCCAGTTCCTCACGCACAGCTCAGCTCTGAAATTCTGCAGTCCTTATAGAGTCCCTCTGATGGGCATGCCGTCCATAGCGCTCTTGTGAAAGGCAATGATACCAGGCAGGAAGGGCAGAGCATAGCTCCACAGATTACATGTACAAAGAGGCTCCTTGCAAAATGATCAGGAATTTGGAAACAGTCTGCACGTTCATTAGTAAGGAAGTGAGTTGTGTGGTCAGATAATTCATAAGATGCAATTAATTATGCAGTTAATTAGTATGAACTCTTATTTTTGTATATTAACATGGATAAATGAATATTGAATATTTCAATATTCATGGATATTGAAAAACAATATTATGTAAAACATAATATCTGCACGGCATAATACCATGTATGTAAATATATAAAACACATAAATCCAGATATGTTTAGAAATCTCAAACCATGAACTAGAAGGATATTTTCCAAATTCATGATAGTGATTGCTTTTGTGGAAGGAAGGAGAGGATTGGAGTAGGGCCAGAGACAAAAGGTCTTCAACATTAAATGTCAAGTCTTTATTCTTTAAATAACCAGATACAAAAAAAAATTACAAATCACAAATTAAAACAAGTGTTGATCCTGAACTTTGTTTTTAATAAAATAAAATAGACTCCAGTGGAGCTCTGAAATGACTGATGCCTTTACTTTTGAATTAATGTACTCTTAAGATCAATCCCGTCTGAGAACAAGAGACTTGGCTGGACCAGCAACTCCCAAAGTATATTCTAGGAACACAGGATTGAGTGGGTGGGAAGGTAGCAGTGGGAACTCGTGGGAAAACAGGAGATGCTTTCAGGAAGCAGCACCCTTGAAGTGGGACTGTGTTGCTTTGGGCACTGTCTGCCTCTGTCTTGCTCCCAGGAGCTCACATCCAGTTCCTGAACTTCTCCACCGAGCCCAACCACGACTTCATAGAAATCCGGAACGGCCCCTATGAGACCAGCCGCATGATGGGCAGATTCAGTGGCAGCGAGCTTCCGAGCTCCCTGCTGTCCACGTCCCACGAGACCACTGTGTATTTCCACAGTGACCACTCCCAGAACCGGCCAGGATTCAAGCTGGAGTACCAGGGTAAGGACAAGGAGGGCTGGTTTAGTGCCTCCGCCCGTCCCCATCCCTGACCCCCCACTGCCCATCTTCCCAGCCTTCCAGTGGGAGAGACAGAAGCCAGAAAGGGTGGGGCTTCCCAGCCTTCCATGTGGGAGAGACAAAAAGAAGGGATGGGTCTGGCAGCAGGCCTGTCCACAGATACTTCCTTTCCTTGGCAGATGTCTCTGGTCCCTGTGTAACAGCTAAGTTCTCTCATAGCCTTTTCCAGAGTTGGCAGGCCCAATAGTACCATCTATCTAGATCTGACGGTCAAGAGCTTTCCCCGGGCAAAAGGAAATTCCCCTGGTGTGCCCAGCCAGGCCCTTCCCCTAGGGCCTGATGAACTGAGTTACTCCCTCTGGATCCTTCCCTGGAGATCAGGCCTGATTACTGAGAGCAAAGCTCCTTCTATGACAGGGTAGAGGGTTCTATTAATACTTACAGTCCTGACAACACCCCCTAAGCCTTGCACAGCAAGACAGGTTTTCCTGTGTGGGGCCCAACCACACTTGCTGTGGCTCTGCCTTCCTGAGGTGGAATCCTGTGACAGCCCCACTCCTCCCAGCACTTTCTCCGGAACGATCCTCATCCACTCCCACTCAGGCATGCCCTATGTGATGGGCCTTCCGTCACCTGTGGGTATATGGAGATTGTGCCCAACCTGTGCAGCTGTGCAAGGCAATCCATATTTTCTCTGCCACATGCTTCCCTGTTGTGACTTCCTGAACCATTTGTTCTAAATCCCTTCCCAGATTCTTCAAATTTGTTTCAGATTTTTAGAATTTTTTCCAATATTAATACATGATCGTAAAAAAATTAAAACAGACTGGGTGCAGTGGCTCGCACCTATAATTCAGCACTTTGGGTGGCTGAGGCAAAAAGATTACTTGAAGCCAGGAGTTCAAAACCAGCCTGGGAAACAAAGTGAGACCCTGTTACTACCAAAAAAAAAATGTTTTCAATTAGCCAGGCACAGTGGTGCATACCTGTATTCCTAGCTACTTGGGAGTTTAAGGCAGGAGAACCGCTTGAGCCCCAACATTGTGAGATCCTATCTTTAAAAATAAAAGAAATTAAAACAAGTAAGGCCAAAGCTCTCTTTGTCTGCCACCTCTAAACCCATGATAATTCCCCAGAATTAATCACTGCTGTTTTGATGTGACCTTTCCAGACCTTTTCCTGTGCCTTGACATACATATGTTGTTGGTACCTGTCAAAAATAGGTAATGTTTTACAAATTTTTTTGGCTATGTTTTCTATATAAATAGTGCCATATTTATGCAATATTCTGAGACTTGGCTTTTTCATTCTGGAAATAACAGGGCATGGAACTCGGCCCTTGTCAGAGAGGAATTCTGAGCCAGGACTGGGTTTGTCACTTAAGGAAAGCCTTAAAAGCGTGTCCCACCAGGTGTCTCCCCGGGGTGTCTTCCTCAGAGTGCTTGAGCCCATCTCAGGGAATGTCAGGGGATGTGGCTGGGCTGGTCACATCAGGGAGAGCTTCAGGAGGAGCTGGGCTCACACTCAGACAAAGGAAATGAGCTGCCACACCCAGGCCAGCTGTGGGCCAGTTTGTCACACAGGCCGGCCTCACCCAGAGTGTCTGTGCCTATCATGTGGGAGGTACTTGTCACATCGAATCCTGTCACATCAAACGGCCATGGTCTGTCACAGGAGGAACGTGGTCCCAGGTGGTCAGTGCTCCCATCAGGGACAGATTTATCACCTCACACCAAGGTTCCCCCTGTGTCTTAGTTTCCTAGGACTTCCCTAACAGGGCCCTCCTCCAGATGTTCCCCTCAAGGCCATCCCTGCCACAGTCTGAGCCAATCCTGGTGTCAGGTCAGCTGCTGCCCTCAGACCTGAGCTCCACTTCCCCTTAGGCTCCTTGTTTGGGCTGATCCCAGCCTCTAGGACTAGGTTGTTTCTGGTGCCAGGGCCCAGTTGCTCCCACTGAGGCCTCCCAACTTGTGACAGGCCCAAATACCTCTCCCCGGCCCCAAAGCCCACATTCTCCATTTATACCTTCCTCGCTCCTATGGAACTACACCCTGAAAAGCAGCTCTGCCCACTCTTCCCAGGTTTTCCCTCTTTGGAAATGCCCCGCTTCATGAAGGAACCATCCCCTCCACCCCCCTGAGGCTATTTCTATCAAATAGGCCCAGCAACTTCCTTTAGAAGTCTTACTCTTTAGCCTTTTTCAAAAGTCCTCTGAAGGAGCACACTACACTTCCTTATGCCAGGGTTTTCTTGTCTCTTCTTCAGGGAAGTATTCCCAGAAAATTTTTAGTAACAGTGTAAAGTATTCCTACCAGGCCTCCCAGTCTAACACGCCTAACCTATCCCATTAAAGTTTCTCAGGAGGGTGGTGTTTACACGGAGCCTAGCGGAATGATTAAGACGCATAATTGTTCCAAACTGTTAGGCGTCATCATTATGAATGGTGTAAGTTACAGCACTTTGTTTGAAGTTGGGTCCATCTAATGATGTCACTTTGTCTGGAAGTGCATCTCCCCTGTCCAAGTGTGTCCCAGGGACAAACCCATCTGCTCTTCCCCAGAAATGTATGTGATTTTTCCTCTTAGGGTCTGTTTCTCGCCTCTAGACTCAACCTCTCCCTCTCCCTTTGAAGCTTCTTCTAGGGAAAAGCTCTGGGATTTTTCCCTGTATCCAGGTACTGTCACTGGAGTTTCTGTCTTTTTGAAAAGCCAAGATCCTTCCATTCAAGACACTTCCTATAAAAGCCTAAATGCTCTTGTCAAAGCTGCCTCTGGCTCCCTACAGAGGCTTCTTTTGAAGACCCCACTCATCCCATTTAGTCTCCTCCCTGAAGTTTCCCTAACACTTCCAGTGACAAATCAACCAGACCTGCTCTGCCACGGAGGCCATCCCTGCTTTTCCTGCAAGTGACCAGCCCCCCACTCCTATGGGGTGGATCAGGATTGTTGACATACCCAGTCACCTTGATGATTTCCCAGGGAAACCTGCCCCATTCCTCCCTCTGGGACCTCCCTGTATGGTATTGAATGGAAGCACATAGCATAGCCACCATCATCGTTGACTGAGTGCTTAGGAAATGTTACCTTCAACATCATCATTATTTATATTGTTATTATGTCTGATAAATGCAGCCACTTCCATGAAACATTCCTTCAGGCTTCACTGTTTCCCCTGAGAATTTCCACTGTCAGAGTGCTCCATCTCTTCCACTGCTGATTTCCTATGCAAAGTGGGCCCCATGATTGCCACAAAGGCTGTGCTGTGTCCCATGGACCAAATTAATGGAAGGCTTTGCTCAGCGAATCCCACAGCAGCCTTTCCCTGATGGGAGGGCCTCAGCTCTCCATTAAGACATCTGCTGTTGAATCATCACCACCCATTCTCACGGAAGCGGCTTCCCTGCTCTTTCCAGGGACTTGCTTTATGACAGTCATGCATTCCTGTAGCCCAGCTCTTCCTTCCAAAAAGTTTCACTCCTTGCCACAAATTTAGCTTATTCCCACCATATTTATTCCTTTCCAGTGGGTTATGATCTCTCCAACTTGGAAAGATCCCACTCACATCCAACCTTCATTGCTTTGTCTGTGATCTTGACCCTGTTGTGAAGGTTCCATGAGATAAGCAGCATTGAAAGGAGGTGGACCTATGCCTGGCCCTGAGCACAGTGAACAGTGGTTCCGTCTAATGATGTCTTCCTTGAGCCTCCTTTCCCAAGAAAATACTGATAACAAATAATATTTATTGAGTATTCACCATGTGCCAGTGCTGTGCCTATCTTATCCTACTTAGTCCTTATAGGAGCCATGTTATAAATAAAACAAAGTGAGGCATAGAGCAGTTGAATAACTTACCCCAAACCAACAACTGTAAATGACCAAAGTCCGGCTGGGTCTAAGACTTGGTGCTTCACCACTATGACAACTCTCTGCTACTCTTGTCTCCTGGTTGGAAAGAAAATACCCACAGAGAATAAAGTAACCTTTCCCCCCCAATATTTTCCAGCCTATGAACTTCAAGAGTGCCCAGACCCAGAGCCTTTTGCCAATGGCATCGTGAGGGGTGCTGGCTACAATGTTGGACAGTCAGTGACCTTCGAGTGCCTCCCAGGATATCAACTGATCGGCCACCCTATCCTCACATGTCAACATGGCACCAACCGGAATTGGGATCACCCGCTGCCCAGGTGTGAAGGTATGTCCCTCCCTCATCCTGGGTCATCCTTCCTGGGCTGGTCCTGGAGACAGATCCAGAGCAGTCCAACATCCCACCTGCTGTTTTCTGGGGCTACCAAAGCTGGAGGTCCAGTCATACTTTGGTCCATCCTGGAGGCAGAGCTCAGGGAGAACCTGGAGATGTAGGAAGATGCAGGCTGATGGTCTAGATGTCCCCACTGAACAGGAAGGCTCCACAGGAGGGTGCAGGGGCCAAGTGGTGAGCTGAGGGGCAGAGAGGGAGAGTTAATCATGGCATTCCCTGAAGGGAGGGGAGAATGAAGCCTCTTTCTAAGAACTCTCTTGCTTCCTTTTCACCTGCCCACCCCCACCTGCCATACTCTCCCTCCTACATGTCTCTGGAGAGAGCTGAGCACGAGAGGTGGCGCTTCCTCGGGTCTTCCTTAACCAGATTGAGGATGGGAGAGGACAGGGAAGTTGTGCTGCCTCCACCCTCGTCTGCACACTTCAGTTCCACTTCCTTCCTTTTTCTGACTGGCAGCCCAGCATTTTCCTAGAGGAGAGGCATAAATTGGTCTTGAAAGGGGAAGGTTTGGCAAGGGCAGTGACCGGGATGCACTCTGCCAGAGTACCTGGCAGATCCGCCCAGGATCCATCCCTAACCATTCTGCCTCTCTGAGCTTTGGTTTTTTCCACAGTAAAATGGGACTTCTCATCTGTTTCACAAGAGCTGGGGCTCCTGCAGATGACTCTAGAAAGAGCAAATCTTAAGCGACAGAAATATATTTTTCTAGTTTCTTAGCTCTTTCTGCAAAAACATTGCAACCCTAACCCTAACGTCTGCCCCCTCCCATTCCTGAGTAGAGAGAGGGACAACTTCAGTGTGACCGTCCTTCTTGGCAGGTCTCTTCCATGAGAAAGAGACAGAGGGAGGCTGTGGCCAGGGCTGACCCACAGGGCTGTGGTGTGTTAGGACATGGCCAGAGCCAGGCACGGCTATCCCCAGCCCAGACTCCTGTCCCCCCTCCAGCCCCATCTCCATGGCAGGATGGTTTGTGCAGGGAGCTGGGAGCTCACTCGGATGTCATCTGCACCCTCACATGGTGTGGGCCCATGCACTCATCTGTGTGTTTGTGTTCCCTCCCCGGCAGTCCCCTGTGGCGGGAATGTCACCTCATCCAATGGCACCGTGTACTCCCCGGGGTTCCCCAGCCCATACTCCAGCTCCCAGGACTGTGTCTGGCTGATCACCGTGCCCGTTGGCCATGGCATCCGCCTCAATCTCACCCTGCTGCAGACAGAGCCCTCCGGAGATTTCATCACTGTCTGGTAGGGCCGGGTGCCAGGGGCTCACAACCGGGTTACCCATCGGTTACCTATTGGTTGAGAAAACTAAGAGCTGAGTGGTTTTAAATGTCAATATCAGCCTCCTGGGTTTCAAACAAACATGGTGGAGTGAGGCTCAGCTTCTATTAGTTAGCTGTACAATTCCTTAAAGGGGAAGAAGCAGGAAGGCCGTAGCTCCCAGCCCTGTGGCCCTGCTCAGGCCAGAGAAAATACCAGTGGGTGTGTGAATGGGAGTGGGCCATGGACACAGACTTTTCTTAGCATTTCCAGAGTTCAAACCAACATTCTGCTTGTACCAGAGATAACCCACCCAGACTAATGAAGATTTCAGGGGGATTTTTCTGGTCATCTTATGTTTGAGCCAATACTGTCGAACAGAACTTTCTGCAGTGATGGGAATGTTCTGTGCCTGTGCAGTTCACAGTGGTAGCCACCAGCTCCATGTGGCTACAGAGCACTTGGATGTGACTAGAGATACTTTGTAAATTTTATTTAATTTTAATTAATTTAGATGTAAATAGACACATATGGCTAATGGTTACTGCATTGGACAACTAAGCTCTGAGTTACATAGTTATGTGTAATAGAACTTCAGTTAGTTTGAAAATGGGAATACAAAGTATTATTTAATAAGTACAGTTTCCTGGACAGTTTTTCCCAAACCACTGGGTCTGTGGACAAAGATATAATTTTATAATTCCTTTGTTTGGAGGTTACTGCCATTCTGGGAATTGTCAAGGGATAGTGGGATTATCTTCCAAAATTCCCAGGGCTGGATAACTATAACCAGATTGCCCTGGGTTAATTTTAGCTCAATTTCCAAGCAATGGCTAAAGACAAATGGGAAGGAATAGATAAGGTTCCTGGGGAGAAATACTTTGCCCAGAAAGACAATATGGGGATATCTCTTTTCCTGGGGGACAAGGAAGTGGGGCTATTGGGAACAGCAGCAGCAGGAGATTCCCACAGCAGCTCCTTGGCCCTGTCCTAGAGACATGCAGCCTGGCTCCATGGTGTCTGCATACCAGCTGGGTTGGCAAAGAATCAGGCGAATGAGGAGTCAGCATGAACTTCACCCATTCTATCAACTGCATTGGGATACCGACTCAAGACAAGTTCAAGAGAGATGTTTATGGCCCTGGGGGAAAAGTGTTGGGTATAAGAAGAGTCACAGCCACCCACTCCAGGTCTCTCTTAAGGTCACTGATGGCACCAGGTAGACCAGGCAGCTGCAGTGACTAGTGACATGGCAGGGCCTTCTTTCCTCTGTGCAGGGATGGGCCACAGCAGACAGCTCCACGGCTTGGCGTCTTCACCCGGAGCTTGGCCAAGAAGGCGTTGCACAGCTCATCCAATCAGGTCCTGCTCAAGTTCCACCGCGATGCAGCCACAGGGAGCATCTTCGCCTTGGCCTTCTCCGGTCAGTATGGAAGCCCAGCCTGGGGTAGGGGGCCAGTTGTGTGACTCTAAGTGAGTTGTATAGCCTCCCTGAGCCTCAGGGTCCCCAGAGTGATGAGAATCAAATGTGTTAGCATATGGGAGTACTCACAGCACAGAGCTGGGATAACTCACATTCTGTGAGGTCCACTCATTCACATGATGCAGTCACTGTCCATTTACTGCACCCCAGTTTGTCCCTCACTCCTTCTACAGCAGTGTTTTTCCAACCCTTTTTTTTTTTTTTTAATCTCATGGCACCCTTGAACCTACAGTTAAACTTGGCTGTGGCGTGCTTAAATTATGTTGCCAAAAAAAAGAGTAAAGAAGGAATATACTTACTGTGCTTTGAACTTTCTTTTGAAAATAATTTTATTAATGAACTTTAAAATTTTTCACAGCACACTTAGATCCTCTCATGATGGCACACTGATTTAAAGTCACTGTTATAGAAGGTTCTCCCTCTCCAAAAGAATCCACAGCCTTGGCCGACTTCCCACGAAGTTATGTGTTTTTACGTACAGATGACAGTGTAGTGATTCCAGGTAGAAAGAACATGGGTTTGGTCTTATTGGCAGCCTGATTTATTCTAGAGTTCAAAGTTAGGGACTAGATGTTTCCTCATATTTATTATCGTGGAACTGCATAGAAAAACTTATGGAAAGTTCTCCGTGAGCTTGTGCACATCTATGGAATGATATATGTGTTTATAACTTACAGAGCATTACATATATTTGAATGGAAAATCGATTTTATTCCTGGCTCCACGCTGGGTCAGCTGCATGTGACCTTGGCAGGTCTCATCCCCCCTGGAGACCTCAGTTTCTTCATCTGTAAAATGATAGGCTTGGAGTTTGTGACCTGGAGAATTCTGTGACACAGTTAGGCAGATGTTCTCATGCCCAGTTTACAAATAAGGAGGTGGGAGCAAAGGAAGGCTCAGGTACCTGCCCCAAACCATGTGGACAGGATTGAGAACAGAACCCAGTTCTTCCAGCTCTGCAATATCAGTGCTGGTATAAAGACACAGTGTCATTACATCCTGTGAGCACTTACAGAAACGAGCATTCAGTCCTACACCTGCGGAAGCGGTAGCAAAAGAGAAACAGAGAGAGCCAAGAATATGAAAACCCTAATCAGGCCAGCACAGTGGCTCACCCCTGTAATCCTAGCACTCGGAGAGTCAAGGTAAGTGGATCGCCTATGCTCCGGAGTTTGACACCAGCCTGAGCAAAAGTGAGACCCCATCTCTACTAAAAATAGAAAAATTAGCCGGGCGTTGTGGCAGGTGCCTGAAGTCACAGCTACTTGGGAGGCAAGAAGATCACTTGAGCCCCAGAGTTTGAGGTTGCTGTGAGCTACCACTGCCACAGCACTCTACCCAGGGTGACAGAGTAAGATTCTGTCTCAAAAAAAAAAAAAGCATAACCCATGTATATAGAATAAAAAGGGCTCACTGTACACCAGCCCAGTAACTGTTTCAATTTACAAAAGGAAATCTATGTAGAATCCAAGCTAAGAAAGTTAACTTCAAAGGAACACAAATCAGACAATTCTCAACTAATTCTGGGCACTAGATTACAGAAAATGAAGGAGGCATTCCCATAAGTGTTTAAGGGGAAGAAAAAATCAGGAGTTTCATGTGTGCAGGATTAGAGCTTAAAATTAGTGCCACCCTAGCCTCAGTCAGAACTGCTTCTCCAGAATGTAAGCACCCAGAGAGGGATGAGCCACTAACTAAAAATAGAGGCAAATGAAAGAAAAGAACGCTGATACAAACTAGCACAGATTCCAATAATAATTGAAAATATAAATTCAAAGCAAAATACAAATACAACAATTCTCCAAAAATAATAATGTTATGTTAACAAATTACCCAAGTAGACGGAAGAAGGACAGGAGAATGTCCTTATCTTTCATGAAGGTAAAATCAATATATGTTACTCAATGTTGAATTTGATAATTAGAGAAGTAAAGGTTTCAGGCGTATAGTTTGGTCACTAATACATTTAAAATAGGGTATAACACTTCTAAATCACTGAATGGAAAAGCCAGTGAAGCATAATTCAAATATAAAAGGTAGAAAACAAAGGAAACCAGTTAGAAGCAAAGATATAGGGAACACAAAATAAAGCCGTAAAATGAAATCGTTCCATTATAATGAAAAATGCAAATTTATTAAAGTTTAATTCACTATTTAAAAATCAAAGACTCCTAGATTAGGCTAAACAATGTTTAACTATATTTTTTATACCAGGAATCTAAGGCAAAGCGATCTAGTTTAAAAGTAAAAGAATGGCCAGTGATAAATTGGGCAATGCAACAATAGTAACCATCAGTGAAAAACGTGGAATTCAAAGCGAGAAGCATTAAATGGAGAAAGTGAATTACTTTATCCCAGAAAATGCTATAACCTATAGTAATAATTTTTAGTTTCTTTTATTAAGTATGGCAAAACATACCTAACATACAACTTACCATCTCAACCATTTTTAAGTGTACATTTCAGAGGTATGAAGCCCACTCACATCGTTGGGCCACCATCCCCACCATCCAATCCATGTCCAGAACTTTGTAATCTTACAAAACTGAAACTCTGCACCCACCATTAAACCACCATTTTGCCACTCACCCCTCCCACCAACCCCCAACAACCACCATTCTATGTTCTGTCTCTACGAATTTGGCCAATCTAGGTACCTCATATAATTGGAACCACATAATATTTGTTATTTTGTAACTGCCTTATTTCGCTAAGCAAAATACTGGCTTCAAGTTTCATCCATGTTGTAGCACCTTCCTTCTTTTTTAAAGCTGAATAATATTCCACTGCATGAATGCCGCGTTTTGTTGTTCCTCAAAGGGGACTTGAGTTGCTTCTACCTTCAGCAATTGTGAATGATGCTAGGAACATGAGTCTACGCGTGCAGGATGGTTATTTTAGTGATAATCCTATTGGAAAGGTTGCAGGAAGATGCCCACTTGGTGGTGGGCAGCTTGAGACTACATACCACAGCCTCGACACCTGGGATTAACTACACATCCGAAACAGGTTGTGGTGTCTACACCACTCATAACGACTTCTGTACCTGCCCCCTCCCAGGGCACTTGGCAGCTATGTTTGCACCACTTGACACCCCTCTACATACACCCCTGAGCCCCAGCCACAGTGGCTTGGACCAGAGGTGGACATCTGACCTGACTCCAGCAGGGATCATCAGGTGTTCTCTCTTGGGAACTTGAAATTAGACTTCAGAGATTCTACTTTTCCCTGGACTCATCTCCTAAAGAGAGACAATGTAACTCCGGGTGCAATGGATTCTTTCTTCGTCTGGACTAAGAAGTGAAACCATCCTATGTGCGGGAAGAGAATGACTGAGGCATGTGGAAATTTTCCTGGGTTTCTGACCCCTCAGTTGCTTTTCATCTCCCTTTATACAGTCTGCCTGCAAGTCTGCCCCTGGGTCCGTCCTTATTTTAGCCTGAGTTGATCAATACTGTTTGCATCAAAGGTTCCTGACTAATGTAATCATCTAGGACCCAGAAATCTTACTTCTGAAAATTGTGCAAAGACATGCGCCTAAAGATATTTCTTGTG
The DNA here is from genome assembly GCA_963574355.1 of Loris lydekkerianus. Classification (NCBI taxonomy): domain Eukaryota; kingdom Metazoa; phylum Chordata; class Mammalia; order Primates; family Lorisidae; genus Loris; species Loris lydekkerianus. Next base: position 70,285 of record CAUYPK010014776.1, read on the forward strand.
CATAAAGATATTTCTTGATGTGTTATTCACAACAGGGAAATTAGAAATTATCTAAATGTAAGATAATAGGAGATTGGGTATATACATTTTTATACATACCCTCAGAGAGAGAAGGGAAAATCTAGTCATTCCAAATCATTCAGGTAGAATACAATTCATTGATGTAGGGGAATGTTTATTTTATAGTGTTCAGTCTAAAAAAATGATAATTTTTAAGCCCCCACGTGACAGTATTAATTTAACCAGACAAGGCAATGATTATGGTCTCCCACCCTAGACTATAGTCACCCCTCCTTGTGAGGTTCTTGAGAAGGAGATATATACAAAGAACAAAAGCCAAGGAAGGGATTTTAAGATTAGCTGGGCCTGGACTCCAAACTCAAAAGCAGAACCCTGAGTCTTCTGGTAAGTTTAAATCAATCATGGAAAACTACATGTTTTCCTAAGCTGAATTTGGCTTTAAAACGTGGGAGTATACAGCACACCTCCTGGGTGAAGGGCTCAATTACAACCTGGGTTTTCCCTAACAAACACAAACAATATAACTTAATTGTAGCCATATATTAATATTAATCTAATCTTCTTCTTTTTTTTTTAATTTCAAATGGGCCTATAATCCTGGCATGTGGGGAGGCCAAAATGGGATGATTGCTTAAGGCCAGAACTTCAAAACTAGCCCAAGGAACTAACAAGACCCCGTCTCTTGGAAAAAAAAAAAAAAAATGAATGGAACCATCACTTGAGCCCAGGAGTTGAGGCTGCAGGGAGCTACGATGATATCATTGCACTCCAGCCCAGGCAACAGAGTGGGACTCTGTCTAAAAACAAGCACACAAAGTAAAACCACAAAAGAAATATCAGCTTCAGATGAAGGGCCGGTTGAACACACCCATCAGCCTGAGTAAGAACATACCTAAGACACAGTATAATATGCGGTTTCCCACTGAGCTGACTGCTGCTTAATATTAAGAAAGCAATGACCTCACTCACCCACCAGCTAACAGGTTTACATGTATAAGAATTTGACTAATCTATGGGGGGGCCTCTCCCACAAGGTGAAGAAGGAGGGCAGGCACTAAACAAAATGTAGTGTCAGTCTGCAATGTCCCCTGCCCTTGAGTTCTATAGCAATAACAAGGTAGATACCAGCAGTGTTGAAAGGGAGTGATTGTGTTTGGGGGTAGAGGGTGTGTCTGTAAAGGATCAAAGGTCAAACAGCAAAATGTTAACAATGCTTATGCCTCAGTGGTGAGATTTTAGGAATTTTTATCTTGTTGCTAGTCAGCATTCCATAAATTTTCTGCATGAAGCAGAAATTTGTAAGTTTTTGAAAACTTTATTTTTTTATTTTATTTTATTTTATTTTATTTTATTTTTTGAGACAGAATCTTACTTTGTTGCCCTCAGTAGAATGCCCTGGCGTCACAGCTCACAGCAACTTCAAACTCTTGGGCTTAAGCGATTCTCTGGCCTCAACCTCCCAAGTAGCTGGGACTACAGGAGCCCGCCACAGTGCCCGGCTATTTTTTAGAGATATAGTCTCACTCTTGCTCAGACTGATCTTGAATTCATGAGCTCAAGCAATCCACCCGCTTCAGCCTCCCAAGTGCTAGGATTACAGGTGTGAGCCACCATGCCCAGCCTTGAAAACATAATGTTAAAGTGTAATGGAAAATAACCCAAATCAAAATAGTAGTCATAAATATATAAAATACCCAGCTCTGTTTAAGTGATTTCATTTACTTGTTGTGTTTTGTGGAAAAGTTTAGTATACCTTAGAAGTTTCAAAGGTAAATATGAGACTGAGAACGGAAGGTAATAAAAAATTTTTTAACTCCAATTAAGGAAAATGAAAGTTGGCTAAATAAAAAGTTAACACTTCTACAAATCAAATGACTGCCATAAATAAAACTAAGACAATAATAAACTGTGAAAATAGAATTAACAGGCTAAGGTCAATATTGAATATTCATAGAGTTCTTCAGATTTGTAAGAAAAATAAAGGCAAAGGACATGAATAGACAGTTAAAAAGAGAAATGCAAATAGCCCACTAAAATATTTTTTAAAGTTCAACCTAATTAGCCATCAAGTGCCAATTAAAAGAAAATTAATTCTACTTTTTGTTTATTAGTTGACAAAGGTCAAAATTGATGGCTATTTCCCCCAATGGTCTCTAATGTTCCATGGGCAGTATTTATATCATTTATTGCATCCTGAGCACCTGACACAATGCCTGACCCAGGCTGAGCCCTTAATAGGTAATCATTAAATGAATTGGGTGAAAGAAGAATGGGGGCACCCAGTGCTGGAGAAGCTGTCGCTTTGTTGACAGTATCAACTGGAACAATTTTCCTGGACAACAAAACGGAAGCATGCATGGGGTGCAGACACAGCCCTTCCCGGTTTATGTGAAATCAATGTTAAACCCACTTGGCTCCCTCAAGAGCACCTCTTAGTGATAATGCCCACACTTCATAAAGTTTGTACATTTCTCAATAGGACATTTTCAGCCAACGTGTCTGTAGAAGAAATTTATAGTTAGATCCCCAACACATAATACAGTTTAAATAAATCTATCTGCGGGAAAATCTCAAGTTACATTCCAACTACAGTTGGTAAAATGTCAGAATTCCACGTGGACATATGGAAAGGAACCCCCAGTGCCACAGTGGGGTGTGTGTCTCAGGTGCTGCTGGCTCTTCCACCCAATGCCTGTTCTACACTCATTGCCTGAGTCTTTCCTATCTCATCCTTGCCTAGAATTTTGCAACGTCTCAAGCTGAGGAAGTTTGCTTAGTGCACTGAATGTTTATGGTATAGTAGCGTGCCACCATGCTCAAACCCCCTGTTTGGCTACAATCATAATTTTTGGGTAATCGTGAAGTGATGTTTTAGGTATTTCACTTCTAGCATAATGGTTTATTGCATAAATTTCAGTATTTTGTTGTGCTTCAATTACTTTGGGGGCTTGGGGTTGACGTACAACACATTATGGCATTTTCCCACTTAAAATAATGGGAAATAGACTCCTAGTTAGCATCTTTACCCAGAACATCTGATTTCCAGGAATGAATCACTGACATTCAGCAGGAGATGGTCATGTATCTTAATCATTTCTAGTTGAAAAAAAAAAAAAAAGAAAATGTAAATAATCAGAAAAGATGCATGTATTAGAAAGATTTCATCCAAACTTTGGAAACCCAAATGGTTAACAATAGAGTATCTGTTCAGTAAATCCTAGTGAGTTCAGGTGATGAAATGCAATGAAGTGGCTTGGCTGCCAGGTCTTAGCTAAAGAAATAACAATAATAATAATTAATCCAATAGAGTCATTTCAATCATATTTTTTAAGAAATTTAATTATATGGGGAAATTCTTGCAATATAATAGTAAGTGTGCAAAGATCAAAAGAAATTATATAACACATAATGCAAGTTGCATAAGAGAAAGATATTTATCTATGTGGAGAATAAACATTACAAGAGAAGGCAATGGACAAGTTTGATTTTCTTGCTACTGTCTTCAAAGAAAAGCTCAGATTTTCTTGAATGACAATGTAAAATATTACATTTTTATTTTCAAAAAAGGAACATAGCAGGGGTTGGGGTGATTTTGAGAATAGTAATAATAATAAAGGTAACAGCAGGTAATACTTGTATAGAGCTCAACTACACGCCAGGCAATGAAAGCCAAGTTATGAACCCACACTGAGTTTTGCCAGAATAACACCATCCTGTTCCCAAGCACCATCTAGTCTCTGCCCATAGGGATTTAGGAAGCCAGATGTTTCTGGTCAAAGAGCAGAAGGGTCAGTGGACTTTGCTGGGTACTCTGAGAGGCCACACATAGTATGCAGAGTAGTGGGAAGAATACAGGAGCTAGGAGTGGCCAGCCCTGGATTCAAATCCTGCCTATGCCACTTAAATTCCTATGTGACCTTGGGAAGGTAGCTTCACCTTTCTGCATCTTACTTGCTCTTGAGTAGACTAAAAACACCTCACAGCATGATCAGCTATTGAGGGGCTGCCTGTGAAAGTGCTTTGATATAGCAGAGGAGCTCAGGAAAAGCTCCCCTCTCATGTTCAGTGCTGGTGACTGTGTCACTGGCTTCTTCTTAGACCCTTCCTCCTTTATTATTAATTTCAGTAAGAATCACAGAAGATGAGCAAATACTCCTTGCCTAAACTCACTCCATATACAGACAAATACGAGTATCGGTTTTAGGAAGGAGGAAGTGAAGAATGGAATAAATGAATTGCTATGTGCTCTAAGAATGATCATGTTACGCTGACTTGTCTGCTTTTATCTTCTCAGCGTATCCACTCACCAAATGCCCTCCTCCCACCATCCTCCCCAATGCCGAAGTCGTCACAGAGAATGAAGAATTCAACATAGGTACCCTCTCCCAAACCAGCAAGGACTGGGAGCCCAGGGCTAGTTGGGGAGGGGAAGAAGGGAGACCTAGCAGAGAAGGGGCTCCCTGACCAATATCATCCCTTTCATCCATAGAGAGAGGAACAATAGGCCCCATACCAGAGGGTTGGTGTTGTCAGCTGAGTTTGCATCCAGAATACAGCCACCTTTCCTTTTAGCCATACCCAGGGGGAGAAGCTGGGAAAGTGCTTTTCTTCTGATTCATGTCACCATGAAACATGGTGATTCAAGTCACCGTGGCTTTGAGAAATAAATCTATGTAAGACAGTACAAAATGTCCTGGAATATGAAATTTTAGTAAGTTCAGGCAATGCTAGGCCATAATAGGGGAGCAGTATTTGTCTGGGCCATTTGATTGGAGCTGAGTTAGTTACTCAAGTATGAGCAGGACACAACCCACCACTGATTACCTTGCCTAGAAGGGGGTTCAAGGTACTAAGGGGCACCCATCAGCCCCATCTGGACTTCTCCAGAGAACCCCCATGCTTGTCTCTCTTTGACAGGTGACATCGTACGCTACAGATGCCTCCCTGGGTTTACCTTAGTGGGGAATGAAATCCTAACCTGCAAACTTGGAACTTACCTGCAGTTTGAAGGCCCACCCCCAATATGTGAAGGTGACTGCACAGAGCCATGTTCCTACAGAGCCCAGAAGTTCCTCTTGAACAAACTTGAAGTTCCTTTTCATCTCTTTCTATTCTAGTTCAGTCGCTGCCCTTGAACTTGTGTTGTCTGATGAATGAATGAGTGACTGAGAAATGAGTGATGTCTCAAGAAAGATTCTCTGCCCTGTTCTGAGGTTTGGGGCTAAGAATTGGCCACACTGGACACATTTATTTCCATCTTCCTTTTTTATTAAGAAGTTGATTAGTCCTCAGAACTTTGCTTTGGCGTTCCAAACTCCAGCATTTGGAGGTGGATCATCCTGAAATTAGCTGCATGAAGGATGTTACAGCATCTTCCCATGCCCCAGGACAGAGCACCTCCTCCATTCCTGCCAAAGGCCTCGCTGAGGATGGTGCCTGTGGCTCAAAGGAGTAGGGCGCTGGCCCCATATGCCAGAGGTGGTGGGTTCAAACCTAGCCCTGGCCAAAAAAAAAAAAATTTTTCAGAAAAAAAAAAAAAGGGCAGTGCCTGTGGCTCAAAGAGTAGGGTGCTGGCCTCATATACCAGAGGTGGTGGGTTCAAAGGCCTCGCTGAATCTACCTCATCCCTTCCCTTCATGATGATGACAGAAAAGCCAATCCTGCTCCTCCAGTTCCTCCTTCTCTAAGTTCCACAGGCAATGTCTTCCTTAGAGTGACATCTTTTTCTTTAGATATGTTAATGCTACTAATCAGGCCACAGCCCAGCTCTGAGACCCTCCAGATGCAGTTATCATCATTATCATCATCATCTCTACAGTTTATTGAGATGCATGCTTGACATATATTATTTCATATAGTATAACATTTTATATAATACAAAAGCCCTGTGAGGTAGATGCTACCTCTTTGCATTGCATAGAGAATAAATAATTTGTTCAAATCACAAAGGTAGTCTATAAATCCAGGTGTTTGTCTCAAAAAGCCCACATGCTTACCTGTGCCCTATACTGGTACACATCAAACTTATCTTATAGATGATCTCTTTTGGATTTGGGGGTGCCTACTGTTGTCTGTATGTATGTACCATCCCCACCTATTCCAAAACCAGGTAGTAGTGTCCACAACTGAACTTGGACCAGTTGATTCCCACCAACTGGTCGGGCCTGAATCCCAGAAATACTGTAACATTGACATAAGATCTGAGGTCACCTCCTGTCACAGAGTAGGAGATTGAGGGGTATGTGAGACCTTGTTTGAATGTGCTCTGATACTGATTTTCCATTGGTTGTCTTTCATAGCGAGGAAAAGCAAATGTGTTGGACCCAGTTCCATCTCCACCAATATAACTGGTATTTTTCTGTTTTTCTCCAAGTGCACTGCCCAACGAATGAGCTTCTCACAGACTCCACAGGCGTGATCCTGAGTCAGAGCTACCCAGGGAGCTACCCCCAGTTCCAGACCTGCTCTTGGCTCGTGAGGGTGGAACCAGAATATAACATCACCCTCACTGTGGAGTACTTCCTCAGTGAAAGGCAATATGATGAGTTTGAGATCTTTGATGGTAAGTCAGTTATGTACTACAGATGGCATGACCTTGGTCCAGACTAGGGAGTCTGTGCTGCAGTTTTCCTATAGGACTCACCAGAGAGGCTCCACATGATGTCTCTCTCTGCCACAGAAACCCCAAGACCCTGGGATCTGATAGGGTTGCTTACACCTGTTTGCACCTGTTACAGAACCCATTCTTGCTGTAGACCCCACTCAAACCAGTATCTTTGAATGCCAACCAATAAGTCAGTCACAACAGTCCTCCCAAATGAAGAGTGCTGCTTTTGAACCCTGAAAAGGTCTACCAAACATTGTGTTGCTCTTTGGTGGTAGGAAAGGAAAAGTGCAATGATTTGCTCTTTAATTTGGAGGGAAAGTCTGAGCATGCTCCAGACCACTAGACCCAAAAACTTCACTGCAAACTTGGTAGGATCAACCTCTTCCCTTCTGCAGCACATGTAACTTGCAAAGGCATCTACACTAATGGTCCCTTCTTACTCATCTGATTCGATTAAAATGATGCCCTCAATATGGTGACCAATACACTGTGTTTTGCAGGATGTCCAGATGGTCCCCATTCCTTCATACTGTGTTATGACAGAACGCAGGGGGATTAACATAGCTCTGGTGCAAAACCATGAATGTATACTGTGTCTACCTCACGTGAATGAGACTGCTTCTGACCCTCCTTTCTAAAAGGGAAGAGCAGAGAGAGGGACAGAGGGAGGGGGGTGGGGGGTCTCAGTGTGTTACACACCTTTAGGGGACAAGACACAATTATAAAAGGGACTTTACCTAACAAATGCAACCAGTGTAACCTGGTTTCTTGTACCCTTAATGAATCCCCAACAATAAAAAAAATTTTTTTTAATGTGGTGGCATCAAATGAAAATTTGGCTATAAAAGCATTTTATAATTCTAAAATGCCATCCACATGTTTTATTTCAAATTGTTGGTTTAATGATGTTTCTTCTGCTCAATGTGGCAGAAAGTTTTTCTTTAAAAAAAAAATGCAATATTGCCAGGAAAAATAGGATTAAGGTTATAATTTCTATTACAGATAAAAGCTAAGATATCAAGATAACTAACTAGATGACTATTAATCCCTCCTCTTAACTTAATATTCAAACTCCATTGATAGTTGACTACTGAGTAATTCCCCCAGGAATACTAGAAGAAAAAAAAAGAATACTAGAAAAAAAAAAAAAGAACTTCACTTTGTTTTAAAGCTTACATCATATTCTCTGTGGCTTGTCGCGTGTAATACAGGAGGTTGCATGTGGCATTAATTGATTTTTGTTAAGCACCTTGAAGCAGCTACATGCACAGCTGTTAAATTTCTATATCTTATGTGTTTAACTAGACCCAGAAAAAAAAGATTGACATTCCAGATCAATAGCTTATTCCATGTGACCAGGGCTGTGTTAATCTGCTCTAATTGAGATACTGCAGATGGCATAGCTGCTATAGTAGAGGCTCCTACTTGGTTAAGCTGGTGCTGTGAGGCAAACCTGAGCCAGGATTCTATTGCCACCACCCTGACCCACACACTCCCTCCTCTAGCAGAAGAGCCACAATAATGCTTTGGGTCCCTGGTATCAGTATCAATTCACACCCTGTATGCAAAAGTCCTAGGTATTTCTGTGTTGGGAGTCTAGTGGACCCCAACCTGGAACAGTGGACAACAAGGGAGACGGCTCTGGGGAAATCATGAAACTTACACCAAACTTAGTGCAGAAAACCTGGAAGCCTATAAGGGCATACGCTGTTTCACGTGCCTGGTGGCAGCATGAAAACAATGCAGCAATCTGTCCTGTTTTCCAGAATTTTTTTATTGGGTATCGTAACAGAGTATACATGCAAGGATGCACAGCAGTCAGGAGGCAGCAGTGAAGGTTAAGAATGAGAGAGGGGGCTTGGTGCCCATAACTCAGTGGTTAGGGCACCAGCCACATACATCGGGGCTGGCGGGATTGAACCCAGCCCAGGCCAGCTAAACAACAATGACAACTACAACAAAAAATAGCTAGGCATTGTGGCAGACACCTGTAGTCCCAGCTACTTGGGAGGCTGAGGCAAGAGAATTGCTTAAGCCCAAGAGTTTGAGGTTGCTGTGAGCTGTGATGCTATGGTGCTCTACTGAGGGCAACATAGTGAGACTCTGTCTGAAAGGAAAATAAAAAAATAAAAAAAAGAATGAGGGAGGGTAGATTACAGCCCCCAGAAAAGTTGAGTAAAGGCTTAGTAAGGACATAAGATAACAGAACATCTGAAATGACCACATAAAGGTACAACCTGAAAAGAGAGTGGGGAGAGCAAGTCTCATCTCCTCAGACAGACATCTCCGCTTCCCTAGCCTAAGCTACTAGTTGATGGCCTCAGCTCACCTGCATTGCTGATTTCCCCATGCAGGAATAGTCACACAGACATTTCCCTAACTGAAAACTTCACGCTGAGCTGGAAGGTTGCTGAGGAACTCAGCCTGTCTGCCTCCCATATCCTTTCCATAATATAATAATTCAGTTACCTGAGTAAACAGAGGCTGGTCATTTGGGGAAGGAACTGGAGGAATCACTACTGTATACAATAGGTGCCATTTTACAGGGTCCCTTTTCATAGGGACCCAGCCTCTTTCTCAGCCCAAGTGCCCTGGAGTGGGAATGAAACCTGGCTGGGGTCTGCCTGGGACTTTCCACTGGTTATGTACTTACATTTGTATATTCATACTCTTTTTGGCTGCCCATGTGTCCTGCCCTTAGGAAACCATGTTCCATGAAACATCTCCTCCATAGATCCTGGGACTCCTAGCTGCCATTCCAACCTTGCCACCCATTTTAGAAATTATGCCAGCCTTGCTTCCCACCTGGCCTCAGTATTCTAGGATCTCCTACTCCCTGCCAGGGAGCCCGGTTCTCTGACAGCATCTCCCCCTATCAGTTTCCACCTGCAGAGGACAAGCCTTTACTCAGGTTGTCAGTCATGCCGCTGTTCACCTCCTCACCTCCTGACTGCTTCAGTAGACAGAGTCCTCCCAGCCCTGCTGAGAAATACCCTCAGCTAGTGGGTGTACACAATAGGCCTATTCCAGCGTGACAGTCCTCTGAGCCTTCTGATCCGTTCTGCGTAGTTTGTCAAAGCAGTTCTGATGGCTCTACTTTGCTAAACGTGGCCCATTACTTTTCCCAGCTCCTAAGGTCTCAGCAGCATGTTGAAGTCATCACTCAGGGCCTTTTCAAGGGTGGTAAGTCCCGTGTTAGGGATTATTCAGCTTTATATTCTGCCTCTCTTGAGGCAGCACCCCCAGGACAAAATCCTAGGCATAAGAGAAAGGAAGAGGGAGACCTTTCCTGAAGAGCCTTGAAAAGCAATATGGGGAAGCTTTGTTACTTATGATTGTGAGACATGACATTTTCCTCTAGCTTTATTGCTATATAGTCATTCAATAAATATTCTTTATCTATGGTGGGCACCATGCTGGTTTTAGTAGACATTAGCAGGCACAGAGAAGTAGGGTGGCTAAGTGAAGGGAGTTCTAAGCATAAGAACCAGCTCTGCTATTAACCAGATGCTTGACCTTGGTCATGTCTCAAAATGGCAAATAGATTTTGTCTCACCTACCAACTCCTACAGGTGGGCAGGGACCTCCTAGAGCACTGAGCTCAGGGGCAGAGGTCACCTTGAGCAGTGCTCTGGGATGCAGAGAGGAGTGTAGTACAGATGATTTTGCTGACGCTGAGTGAGTTACCCAAGCCCCTGAGCCCTAGTGTCTTCACTCAAGGCTGTCTGCAACAGCTCTGATGTCTGCAATCCTTTGTCACTCTCACCCCAGGGCCCTCAGGACAGAGTCCTCTGCTGAAAGCCCTCAGTGGGAATTACTCAGCTCCTCTGGCTGTCACCAGCTCAAGCAGCTCTGTGTACCTGCGCTGGTCATCTGATCATGCCTACAATCGGAAGGGCTTTAAGATTCGGTATTCGGGTGAGTAAAACATGAGGACTCATGACGCTCACCAAAAACACCCACATGAGCCAAGGGACCTCTGCTCAGCAAGGTGGCGAGCTCCTCTGCCATGCCCAGGCAGACCCTTCCCCTCCTCTGAATCCCCCTCACTAAAGCTGTCCAAGCAGCCATTTCTGACCTCTTTTTCTTTTCCTTTCCCCACTTTTAACTTCTTTTCCTCTCTTCTTCTCATATTGCCAACCTGTGTCTTTAGAATAAGCTTAACTATTACATATGATCTGATAATGCCCCCAAAGTTGATCCTATCCCATTTGGAAATTTGGGAAATGTTAATATAAATTCCTTAAAACTAAAACAGCCTAAGAGATGGGTCTCTAACAGGTAACACCAAGAGCCTTTCTTCTGCTCTGTGAGTCCTATCTCGTAACAGAGTCATATCAAAGGGCAGGCCACCCAGAAGGTGACCCGGACAACAGTCTATAAGGAGCACAAAATAGCGTAGGAATACAATGAGATGGAGAAAATGGAATTTATCTGAACTCCCATTGTGGGATATTGTTGACTGCGGGTAGAAGAAAGCTTAAGTTGCCTGGTTCCCACTTTGAAGGTAGGTGAGTCCTGTGAACTGCTGGCTGGGCTCTGCAGGCAGAATGAATTACTTAAGGCCATGGGGGTTCCAGTTCCCTTTCAGTGCTCTCCCCTGGCCTATGTACCAGACAAATTTTTAAAGAATATTGGTTGGAAGGGATGTTAGATCATAACCTGCCTAATGTACCACTTGCCTCGGTCTTCCTTCTCATGGGTCTCCCACTTGCCAGAGCAGACCTAACCTAGAAGGCCCATTTGAACAGCCTTAAAGAACCTTTGGGTGTGGCTTCCAGGGAAGAGCCAATCAGAGGAAGCTGAGAGGAGCCTGGGAAGAGATGGATCTTTGCTATCCCAGAATCCATATTTTCTGAAAGTCCACCCAAACTCTCCTTTCCCTGGTGCAAACAAGGTCAGGGGAAGGTGGCTTCACAACTAAGGGGCTCAGAGCCTGTGACCAGCACTGTCACTAGCTAGCGATAATCCTGTTAGACAAGGCATTTAGCCACTTAGGGCCCAAATTTCCTCATGATGAAAAAGAACTCTTAAGGGCCCAAGCATGGTGGCTCATACCTGTAATACCTAGTCCAGGCAGAGAATTGCTTGAGGCCAGGAGTTTGAGACCACCCTTGGCAACAGTGAGACCCCTTCTCTACAAAATATTTAAAAATTAGCCAGATATAGGGGCATGCACTTATAGTCTCAGCTACTAGGGAGTCTGAAACAGGAGGATCACCTCAGCCCAGGAGTTCAAGGCTGCTGTGAGCTATGGGGATGGATGCCACTGCATTCAAGCTTGGGCAACAGAGCAAGACCCTGTCTCTCTCACACACACACAAACACAAAGGCAGAGAAAAGAAACAAAATGAAACCTTAAGGTACCTCTCAGGGGAACTGAGGCTGAGGTCCTGGTGGCATCTCATGCAGAAGGGAAAGATGTAGTACAGCAGTTGAGCAGCATTTCCCCGCACTGATTGCTAAATTAAGAGCTAAAAGCTTTTAAGGAGTTACCCTTTCCTTGATGTTCTAAAGGTTAACATGTTTGGAGATAATGAATCAGTGTTAATTACAATACACATGCCATGTAGACAGTAAATTAATTACATGGTGCAGCAATTAGTACTTAATAATTATGATACAGCAGACCCGGGTAATTGCACCTGTGTCTATCACTGTGACTAAGTATACTTCATAACTGAGGTTCTCGTTCATGAGTCAGGTAGACACAAAGACACAACATCATAGAACACAGGGGACAAAGGAACACCACACATCTCGAGTAAGGAAACACAACTGGCTTGGGAGGGAGGAGTTTGGCACAGCAATTTCACCAGCAGTATGATGTGGTCACCAGATTAGAGGCCATTGGCCCTCACCATGAGGAGAGAGTAAGTAAGGGCCAAGCACCCTAATCCTGCCTTAACCATGGCTGCCTAAGAGACCCTTCCAGGGACTCCAGGGGCAAACAGAGGGGTTGTTCTGCATGACTTTGGTGTCCCCCTTTCTCAGCCCCCTAATGGGAGTTCTTTCAGGCTGGGATTTTTGTCTGCTTTCTTCGTTGTTGTATTCCCAACACATAGAACACTTAGTACAACATGTGGTAGACACTTGGTAGCTCTTTGTCAAATAAGTAAATGAACTAAGTTGAAGCCATATGCGGAGGGAAGTTAGCACAGTAGGGAAACGTACGTCCTACCTATCACCACAGGTCTATCTCTGCCCATCCCTACACAGCAGAAAGAAGAACTGCCATTTATTGAGCACCAAGTTCCCTGCGCTATATAGGGGGACTTTATGTACAATTTAAATTGTCCAAAAACCTGTGAGGTGGGTATTGCCAGTCCCAATTTCCAGGTGAGGGAACTGGAGCTGAAGGAGCTTCTATGATTTTTCCCAAGTCACAGACCCAGTAAAGTCAGAAACCAGACTTAAGCCCAAGCCTGACTCACTCCAATGTCCACACCCTTGCAATCACACCTCTCTGGAACCAACCCTGTTGGATTCTGCTTTTTGAGTCTGTGTGGGAGCTAAAGGGACTTGAGAACCTGAACTTGGCCATGCACTCGGTGCTGCCTCCAGGTTGCACAGGGGATCCCATATTTCCTAGGACTGTTTTGTTTTGTTTTGTTTTGATTTGATTTGATTTCCCTTTGTTTTGTTTTGGCTTTACTAAACCAACTGGCTATTTCCAATATCAACCACTCAGACCTCTCTAAGCAGCAGCAGACCTGGCAGGGGTAAAAATAAGGAAATGGTGGGGGACAAGAATAGGGAAGGGACTCCTGCTGGTACTGAGTCTACTCTTCTCCTCCCTCAGCTCCCTACTGTAGCCTGCCTAGGGCTCCCCTCCATGGCTTCATCCTGGGCCAGACCAGCACCCAGCCCGGGGGCTCCATCCACTTTGGCTGCAATGCCGGCTACCGCTTGGTGGGACACAGCATGGCCATCTGTACCCGGCACCCTCAGGGCTACCACCTGTGGAGTGAGGCCATTCCTCTCTGTCAAGGTGAGCAGCAGGTGGGAAATGGGTCACAAAGGTGGGTGACTTGGATCTAATCCTGAACTGGCCACTTTCACACCTGGGTTTCCTCTCTGATCATCCATTCTTTCAGCAAACATGTATTGAGGATCCATAATATCTTGAACCAAGGGATTACATATGCACAGCACCCTTGATGTTTTGAGAGTCATGGGGGAGGTGGGTATGAGAGCACATAAGTGCAAATTGACTGTGAAGCCAGTACTGTATTGGGAATGCCAACAGTGTGCAAGAGCTGGGGAATAAGCAGGGACCTCCCTTCTCCTGGACAGCTGGGCAGCCAAAGGGATGCTGGGGCTTAGAGTCATAAAGCAAGTGGCTTGACCAAACACTTAAATGTTCATGCATTGCCTTTTATACCTTGAGAATTTCTTCTTGGAGGATCTATCCAGAACTGCCAAAGGGGTGTTAAAATCTCCAACTATTACAGTGCAGGAAGATATACTGTTCAGATAGGTGTTTTTTTTTGTTTTGTTTTGTTTTGTTTTGTTTTGTTTTGTTTTGTTTTGTTTTGTTTTGTTTTGATGAATCAAGGAGTTTTCAGGTAAGGGAAGTAAATGTTGATTATTGAAATCTCTTCATGTTGTATGTTTTCCTTGACAAATACATAGTGTCCATCCTTGTCTTTCCTTATTTTTGCTGGCTTAAATCCAATTGTATCTGCAAATAAGATCGCAACCCTTGCTTTTTTCTGATTTCCATTTGTGTGGATTACTGTTTTCCATCCCTTCACCCTGAGTCTTGTTTTATCTTTTAAGGTAAGGTGTATCTCTTGGAGGCAACAGATACCTGGCCTGAGTTTTTGTGTCCAGTCAGCCAGCTTAGGTTTTTTCTTTTCCCTTAAAGTAATATACACTCACACTAGAAGTTGGGGGGCAGGGGGGAACTATAGATTATGCAATAGAAAAAAAGTGAAAATGACCTATAACCCTATCACTTGTGATCACCATTGTCAACATTTAAGTGCATTTCCTTTGGTCTTTTATATGTTGATTACAAAGCTAGGCTCATAAGTGTAGAAAGCCCTTAGTATTTTGTTAACATCATTTATATCATCAAATACACTTCATCATGTTTATTTTCAATGGTTGTATAGCATTATGGGAAAAATTATCATTTTATTTAAGTATCATTCTATAGTAGTACATTTCTATATATTTTTGCTACTACAAACTTGTAATTCTTGGCAGGTGTGGTGTCTCATACCTCTAATCCTAGCACTCTGGGAGGCATAGGTGGGAGGATCACTTGAGGTCAAAAGTTCAAAACAAGCTTGAGCAAGAGCATTGGTTTTAGTAGAGACTGTTTTAGTAGAGACTGTTTTTAGTCTCTACTAAAAATTGAAAAAATTAGCCTGGCATGGTTGTGGCTTGTAGCCCCCAGCTACTCAGGAAGCTGAGGCAGGAGGATCACTACAACCCAGGAGTTTGAGGTTGCAGTAGGCTGTGATGATGCCACTGCACTCTAACTGGAGCTATACAGTGAGACTCTGTTCAAAAATAATTAAACTTACAATTCCATCCTTATGAAATTCCATATTTATTTCCTTAAAATAAATTCCCAGAAATGAGACTGTTGAATCAAAACATATTCAACATTTACACCTTTTGATAATTACAGCTTTTGACACACCAGAGAGTTTGTCCTCATTTACCCTTTCACAAGCCACACACAAAAGCTGTCTTTTCTCCCAGTCTCAATGTTACGCACTGCGTTGTTTCACCAATTACACAGGGAGAAACAGGAAATCACATTGCTGTTTGATTTCATTTTTCTTTGGTTCCTGGTGTGGTGAAATTACTTTCTAATGACATCTATCACCTCTAAACTTCACAACCTTCTTGCCTATGCCTGCACTTTCTCAAAGGACGACAACAATGTGTTATTAATCATCTATTCTAAGCCTGAGTAAAGGTCACAGAGAACTGACTGTCCACAAATGACAAATGTCATTTGGCTTCAGGCTTCTTTTCTCTAATGGCATCAGCACAGACAAGTCTCTTTTCCAGAGCTCTAATGGTACCAACAAGCCTCTCGTCTCTGTTATCCCATGTTCCCACCCATACTTAAGCCCATCTGGTTTCAGTCCATTCATTGCCACGCTGCTCTGTGTATCTTCTCCCTATTCCACCCCCAAGATTCCCACCACTGCCCTCCTTGTCAGCCTCCCTCCACCTGCCCTGGAATCCATTTCCATGGCCAGCAAGCCCACGCCCTTAGCCACTGCCTGGGAGGCTGTCTTCACTTCCTCCCTCCATAGAGACTGTGGTTGTCCTCTGAGGGCACGTATGCTGTGGCCCTTTCAAGTGGGCCCCTCATTTCCTACATAACTCAGGGCCAGAATTCTGACATTCTTTCAGTTCTCTACTGCTGCTTCCAAACCATGACTTCCCCAGCTCCCATGAGAGAGCCCATGCCTCCCAGTACTTCCTCTTTCCTTCCCCAGCTCATTCTCTCAGTGTACACAGTCTCTCCCAGAGAGATCTCATTCCACCACAGGCCTCCAATATTCTATGACAGTGTCCCCTTCTCTCCTACCCACAGGAGGTGTCCCTCCTACCTCTGGTTTGGGACACCACATTTTAGCATGGAGATCATGAGACTCAGGCTTTTCATCTCTCAGGCTGAAAAGTCATCTCCTGTCCCCTTAGTCATCCACAAGAGCAGGACTGGTGACGAGTGGCTGCTGCCTACTTCCTTCTCCAGCTCTCCCCAGGTTGACTCTCCATGCAAAATGTTAGTGAGCATCAAAGTATTTCTTCCCAAAGGATTCAAGGAACCTAAGCAGTTAGTTGATCTGATATGACAATTTAGTTAACCAGGAATTACCAAAGGGGCTCTTTGTCTTGCTCTCAAAGCATTAGAAGAGTCTTATGTTTAAAGGCTGCCTTATTTCCTCATCCCTCCTGTGTCCTGGCCTTCCTCTTTTGGTCCCATGTGCAGCCTTTGACTCTATCTTCCATCTGGTATTTCCATCCCTCTGGATGGTCCTCCCTTCCCCTTCTAGTAGCATCAAGCAACATTGCTAGTCAATATAGCCGGGAATTTCCTCTGCTCAAGCAGCCTTCATAGAGTGAGTGGGAGGCTGTGGGAGGGCAATGCTGTCTGCAGGTTTACCAGGGGAGCATTAGCCCTCCCCAGATGTGTCTCTCCCAGCCAACAGCTGGCAGCTTTCTTGAAAGTCGTTTTCCTGAAAAGTTTGAGCCAAAACATGGGTACAGGAGTTATACACAAGAGTGATGGGCACACCTATAACTTCAATCCAGATAGTACAAAATCACTGTATGTAACCAAGCTGTTTGTATCCCTGTAATATTCCAAAATTTAATTTAAAAAAAAGAAATCCAGATGGGTTCCTAAAAATAAAAACTATGTATGAATAAATAAAATATATTACTGATTCCATTCCCCATATATAAATACTGCTGACCATGTGTTGACTATTCCTGATTTTTTTCAGCAGCAAGTAATTTAGAGTAAATACATGGAGTGGACTATATTAATTTATTATTAGAGTGTGCAATTTAAAGTAAAAAAGTTAAGCTGATTGTGTGGCAGAGATGAGAAGACAAAGAGACAGCTGTTAAGCCAAGAGACCCTAAATCCTTGAATTAAAACAGCTCTTCCTTGAGATACCACTTCCCACCATCACAGCTCTAATTCTTCCACACGTTCCCCTTCAATGGGAAGAAAACCCTCTCAATTTTGCTTGGAGAGTGGATGTGTGAATGCCTCTACACAGCATTTGTGGGAACAGATGGAGAACTGGTCTTACCCTGAGGCTCCCTCACATCTATTTGGGGCTACAGCTTCTTTACTCCATTGAACCCATCAACATACTTCTATCTTCATTCTGCCTTCCAGTTTTTTTCACTAGGCTTTTCCCTTTCATAAGTTTTTACTATAATTTTATGATGACCTTGGGAGGAAAGGAAAGATAAAAATACATTCTCAGAAAACCATCTTAAATCAGAAATGCTCATGGCCTCTATTTTCCTTGGCTAGCTCTTTCCTGTGGGCTTCCCGAGGCCCCCAAGAATGGAATGGTGTTTGGAAAGGAGTACACAGTTGGAACCAAGGCCATGTACAGCTGCAGTGAAGGCTACCACCTCCAGGAAGGCACCGAGGCCACTGCTGAGTGTCTGGACACAGGCCTGTGGAGCAACCACAATGTCCCTCCGAAGTGTGTCCGTGAGTCCTTGGGCACAGGAGGCTGGTGTAAGGAAGGGCAGGGCAGGAAGCTGCAAAGATTTCTGTTGGAAATGAGCAAAAAGCACAGTGATGGAAAAACCATGGATATAGAGGCTGGGGGATTCAGGCAGAGGAGACAGGAGCTAAAATTGTGCTCAAAGCAATGATAGATCATTGTGCCCTGACATGCTTTCACAAACCATCATGGAACTTAGGAATGGCCTGGTCCAGTCCCTTTTAGATGAAGAAACTGTCAGAAGTTTGCATGACTGTCCCTTGCTCACAAAACTCTAAAATAACAACTTTTAGGCCAATGTCACAAATTGGCAGGCTAGTAGGCCATATCCGGTCTGAAGATAGAGGATTTGGTTTTATTTTATTTGGCCTACAGATGCTTTACAACAAATTTCAATTTGCTTTGCAACATCTTAAAATCAGGAAATTGCACATAAAAAATCCAGATTTCTGGCTTCCCTGGCAAAATGAAGATCTGACCAAACGGAACTCGCACTCTCACAGCCAGCTGCCAACACAGATGGAGCACCACCGCCCTTTTTGTTCATTATTTTTTGGGCAGATCTGTGCTTCCCAGTTTGCCACATCCCCCTGCAGGAGATTCTTGGACTCATGAGTACCACATTAAGGTCTCCATGTCCCCAGATCAGGGCTCTCGCAGTGTGTCCTACAATTAATTAACTAATCCTGCTCCCTGCTCCTTGTTCCTCCAGCCGTGACCTGTCCTGATGTCGGCAGCATCAGCGTGGAGCATGGCCGATGGAGGCTCATCTTTGAGACACAGTACCAGTTCCAGGCCCAGCTGATGCTTGTCTGTGACCCTGGCTACTACTACACTGGCCAGAGGGTCATCCACTGTCAGGCCAATGGCAAATGGAGCCTCGGGGACTCTCTGCCCACCTGCCACAGTAAGCCCAGGAGGGGAGGGTGGGAAAGCATGGCAGGTACCTTTCACGTGAACCGTTTCATTCATGGGATGGACTAGAAGGGAAAAGGGGGCTTCACTAGGGATTGCAGATACCTCTGTGTGGACACTCACCTAGAATCAGGAACTAGAAAGTAACAAGTACTTCCTCCTCCTTTAAGGAAGTACTTCTTAGCATCCTGTTATCTTATTAAAAGCTACCTTTGTCTAGATAAGCATCCACTAATTCCTCTATTTAATATTCATTAGGCCCCTGCTATGTGCCCTATAGGCCAGATCCTACAGAGTTATGAGGGAGAAGGATTGTGGTTCCTGCCCACAAAGAGTCTTATCATCTACAGGAGAAGCAGACACATAAAGAATCAGAGATAATGTGGTATGATAAGACCTGAAATTGAGGTGTGTGTAGGAAGAATGAGCATAGCATAACGGACAGGCCACCTAAGTCTGACCTGAGTCTGTCTGCCTTTTTTTCACCACTGTTGTTTTTCTTTGATTCTTTAATAGAGTTTCAAAAGTCAAGGTCCATAGGAAGCAGCTCTGAGGCAAAGGCTTATTAGGGAGTTCTCTTAAGATCACCACCTACAAAAAGCAAAGGAACAGAGGGGGACCAGGATGGGGCAGAGGAAAAGCTGAGCTCTGATACAGAAACAGTGAAAGCCTCAGTGGACCCCTGGGGAGCTCTGGAGCTGGGGTGGCCCTTAACTATTTTCACAAGTGGGGAAGACCAGTCATTGGATGCAGGCTGGCCCAGGGAGGAGGCATGGTCACAGAGGGGAGGACTCTTCAACCAAGGCAACCTACGAGGGCTGACAGCTGACGGTTGTTTGCAGCAGCTGGGGAAATAAGTCCTTTGATCCCACAAGGGCTTTGAGTGGCTCACCGTGGCATCCACTGTGGTAGGGATACACTCCTAATACTTGGGTAATTGGCAAGGGTTTTGTAGAGGAAGTAGGTAATTGGAAAGAGGAAGTAGCTTGTCAGCAAGACGTGGAGTTTGAGACTGGGTGGGAGATGGAATGGTGTCTTTCAGCACCTGTTATCCAATATGATGTGTCTTTCCACACACCGTGGTGCAGACTCCACAGCAGTATGTGGCCAAGTGTGTGGCAGAGTAGAAGTTGTGAGCATGTGACAGCCCCATTGTAAGGCAGCCACTCACATTTCAGTGCAGCCTGGGTGGTTGGACTTCACCACACTTGCCAGCCAGAGGCTCTGGGCTGTGTTGAGCACCTGCTGAGCTCAGCAAAAAAGGAAGCAACGTTGGTTTGCAGTGTCTGCCCTGGGCCCCAAGGAGCACACAGAATCACCATCTCCTCCCACCCCCAGTGCACATCTGAACCACTGAGGAGTTTTTTAAAAAACACCTGCCTGGGCTCTGTCTCCAGAGATTACTAGTCGTGAGTGCGCAGTGGAGTCTGAGCATCTTAAAAGCTCCTCAGGGCTAGACACAGTGGCCTGTAATCCCATCTATTCTGGAGGATCCCTGAGGCCAGAAGTTTGAAACCAGCCTGAGTGCTCCTCGGGGGCTTCTGGAGACACCTCCATTCTGGTCAGGAGTTCTGGTAGAGCAGCGTTTTTCAACCTGTGAAACTTCTACGGCACACTCAAATTATGTTGATCCAAAAACAGTAAAAAAAAAAAAAAAAGAATATACTTACTGTGCTTTGAACATCTTCTGAAAATAATTTAATTAATGATCTTTAAAATTTTTTGCAGCACACCTAAGATCCTCTGAGGGCGCACCAGTGTGCCACGGCACACGGGTTGCAAATCACTGCAACAGAGTGAGGTTACACAGATCACATTACCGTCATTATTCTTGCTAATCAGAAGCAGCACGTGTCCCTCCTCTTGGGGTTGGCTTACTGGGCATTGTGTTGTCCTTTTAGTCATCTCCTGTGGCGAACTCCCCATCCCCCCCAACGGGCACCGTATCGGGACTCTGTCTGTCTACGGGGCCACAGCCATCTTCTCCTGCAACTCCGGCTACACACTGGTGGGCTCTAGGGTGCGGGAGTGCATGGCCAATGGGCTCTGGAGTGGCTCTGAAGTCCGCTGCCTGGGTAAGTGAACTCGCCGGGTCCATCCTGCCCAGTTTTTGCCCTCAGGACAGGAGAGATCTTTCCCAGGCTGGGATCCAGTCTTTGAACAGTATCATTTTATCTACTGACATAAAATGCTTCATCCAGATGCTGACTATTGGGCATTGAGCATAACTAAAACCCTGAACTAGCTTCTGCAGGGCACCCAAAAGGATGAGAAGAGCTGTAAGTTTGATGAGGCAAGCCTTTAAGAGGTTCTCACTGTGATCAGAAAGACAACCCTTCTTTTCTTATTAGCCCTTATATAAAAAGCCCCAGTCCCCACCTTTGGGAAACTTGCAGGAACATGCTCCTGCAACAATCTGAGAATAACTTTTATATTATACGTTCGAAAATTTTACAGACAATATATACGTGTATAGATATATACATAGACACACACACACACACACACATACAAACACACACTAAGGAAATGACAGAAGCATGAAAACAAGCATGAAAACAACAACAGTTTACAAAGGACAAAGTTATCATTTCCCCATGGCTAATCCATTCCCTGCCTGAGCCTTAGATTCTAAGGTCCTCTGTCTTCTCACTCCTTTCTCATGCCCCTCAAGTTCCAAAGAAGGTCCATGCCACACAAATCTAATGGGATACACTGGATGGTCTGTCCCAGAGTGAATAAGGCTGTACCCCACCCCCACTGTCTGGGGCCCCTGTTAGGGACACAGTGTTATTTCTACACAGAGCCAAAGGAAGCTGGTAGAAATGCCAGGAATACACTCTACCCAAACCCCAGTTAGTAAAAAACTCACCTCAGTGCCACTCAAGGAGAAGGAAGTATGAATGTAACCAAACTACCTGTTTTCACTTGGTTGTTTTCAACACAACTGAGCTTCGACTGCTCTAATGTAGACACTGGGATCCTCCACACAGTAGATGCTCTGTAAATCCTGGTTGGTAAGAAGGGCAGGGGGATGATCTCAGAGGCAGGAAACTGTCGATGATCATTTTGTACAGACACAGAAACTAAAGTTCAGAAACAGCCATTTGAGAGGCAACTTTAGGATTTGGGGTTGCCAAGGTCTCAACACCATTTTTTTCATACCCAGAATTCCTGAAGTCACTCCTGAATTGCTACTTTCAGCGGGAGGTGGGACAAGCAAGGAAAGTTTGGATACTTGATCCTTTTCCCCACCATCCCTGTCTCCGCCCCCGGCCAAGCTGCACCTTGTTTTCTGTAAGTTCATGTTTGATTTACTGTCTCTTCCATCTTCTACCAAAGCTGGACACTGTGGGACTCCTGAGCCTATCGTCAACGGGCACATCAACGGTGAGAACTACAACTACCGGGGCAGCGTGGTGTACCAGTGCAACGCCGGCTTCCGCCTGATCGGCATGTCCGTACGCATCTGCCAGCAGGACCATCACTGGTCGGGCAAGACCCCTTTCTGTGTGCGTAAGTATGTCATCCACTCTCCCTAGTCATGGGCTCAGACTCAGCACGGATGGGCTCCCTTTTTCTCTTGATTAGATTAGCTTGTGGGGTTGTTTTTTTTTTTTTTTTCCTCTGTATTTGTTAATTTTTTTTCAAAGATGAAATCAACTGTTCTTTATTATTTATTTCCTTCCTTATGATTTCTTTTGGTTTCCGTTTGTTGTTCCTTTTTAGCTTTTGAGTTGGAAATTTAATCAATTACTTTCATTCTTTCATTTGTACTGATTTTCATTGATGTCAATGTTCAAGGCTATGGAATTTCTTCTGCTCACTGCTGATTGATTCTAATAATGAATATTTATTACTTATTAAAAATTCTGTAATTTTGGTTTTAATTTCTCATCTTACCTAGAAGATTTTTAATAGAAAAAGTTTTCAATTTCTAGGTCAAAGGGCTTTTTTGTTTTTATTATGTTATTCATTTCTAATCTTATTGAGCTGTATACAATATAATCTACTTCGTGGAATTTACTGATGCTTTCTTGGAGACCTAATGTTATGAATGTTCTGTGTGTACTTGAGAAGAAAGATTATTAGGGTATAATGTTCTACACTTATATATATATATATATATTCATAAGCTATAGCTTATTGATTATGTTGACTATGTCTTCTGCATTCTTATGTTTTGTCCACTTGACATGATTCATTCTGAGAGATGTGTATAAAGTTTTCTATTATTTGTATATTTCTATTCTTCCTTTTGTTTTCTGTAGTTTCTGTTAAATAAAGGTGGTTGCTGTGTTATTTGATGCATAGATGTTCATAACTGTTATATCTCCTTTGAAATTTGTAGTTTTTAGCCTTTAAACATGATTTCCTGGTTACTTTTAATATTTTTTAGCATGAATTTTACTTTTCTTGATATTAGGCTTGCAACCTGTACTTTCATTCTTTTGCCATTGATCGATCATTCATTCATTTGAGTCTTTCTGGATCTCTTAAATTCAGTATGCCTCATATACAGCATAGATTGGGCCTTGCCTTATGAGCTAATTTTGAAATTATTTTCTTTTGATAGGTTGCTTAAACTCATTCACATACATTGATATGATTGATTTGGTCTTAATTCTGTCATGTTTTATGCAATTATTATGTGTAAAATGTATTTATGGTATTTCTCTGTATAAATTTTCTTTTCTTCCCCACTCCCCCCATTTATTTTGGTATTTAGAAATTTTTTTCTGTCATTTACTTTTGTAATTATAACATTTTAATGCCAGTAGCTCCCTGTTTTCTTATTTAACTTTTTATTACCTACTATGTCAATTTTTAATAGTTTGCTTTGAGTTTCACTTATTGGCTGTACAACAACCAATGAGCTTCTTCTTTCTTTTCCTCTCTCCTTTTCACTTTTAATTGAATTATTTGTACTTTTCCAGACTATAAAACCTTTATTTATAGTGTTTATATGTTATTATTCTACTTCTTTTTCCTTGGGTAGGGTAACTAATTCAACTGACTTCTATTTTTCTGTTTTTCTTATTTTTTTATTTTATTCCTAGATCTACAATTAAATATATTAAAAACTCACCTATGCTTCTGATGTTTTCCCAGTTGTCTCTTAATAGAACCAACCTCAGTCTATAGCTGATTCAATAAGGCTTCCTTGCATAATATTCCCCATGCTCTTGCATTTTTAAAGCTGTTTTTCTATACCAAGGACAGCTACGTTGGATGTAAAAACCTTACTTGCCACTTCTTTCTTTGACTTTTTAAAAAATTCTCCTTAATCATTATTTTCCTCTGCATGTTACTGTTTTTTTTCCTCTTGCACTAGGTTTTTTTAATTGTATATATTTAAGGTGTATAACATCTGTTTTAATAAACACACACACACATATATATATATATTCACAGTAAAATGATTACAATGATTACAGTCAAACAAATTAACATGTCCATCTCCTCACATAGTTAGTACCTTTGTATGATAGGGTGGATGAGGACATCTGAAATCTACACTTTAGGAAATTCCCAGCATGTGACTATTACTAACTACTGTCATCACTCTGTGCCTGAGATCTCTAGACTTGGTCACCCTGCGTAAGTGCAACTTTAAATGCTTTGACCAACATCTCCCTGTTTCCCCTACTTCCTCCCAGCCTGGAGCCACTGTTCTCTCCACTTGTATTTATTTGACCTTTAGAATTATACAATTAGTTTACATCTACTTTTCTGATAGGTTATTTGGTGATTCTCTGGGGGGTCCTAATTATTGTTTTTTTCTTTTCCTAGAAAAGTCTAATACTTTTACTAGATTATGCCTCAGAATTAACTGTTTCAGGTCGATTTTCCCAGGTATTTTGTGGGCCTTTGAACATGTAGATTCAGGTCTTCTTTTATTTCTGAAACATTTGCTTACGTTATAGTTTTAAACACTGGTATTGGCCTAGCATTTTGTTTTCCTTCTTCATCAACTCTGATTATATATATGTTGGATTTTCCTTGCCTGTCTACTAGATGAGACTCTTTCTCTCTGATCCTTTGTATTTCTTTGTCTCATTTTAATTCCTTTGGCTGATTGCCTGACTTTCTTTAATAATTTATCAAATTATTAAATTATCATGTGAGAATATTCTTCCTTGGGCCTTAAATAATTTAGTCTTTATTTCTCAGTTGATTTTGTCTTTTTCTTCTATTTCTTTCCCATAGTAATCTGTTCTCTTTTATTTTCTTCCCACTTTTTGTCCATTTGTGCTTTTAGTTTTTGATTTTCTGATTCTCAAGGTGATTTTTCAATATGTCCAAATGCTTCATGTGTTTTGTTTTTGGTGAATACATTTTCATGAGTTCAAATGTTTTGATGCTTTTCTACTTTTTCTTAGAATAGCTTTGTATAGATTTAGGTTAATGGTCTTTATTCATGTTGTCAATTTATGGTGATTTACAAGAGTACCCACTTCTGTCATTGTAACAAATTCTTACTCACTGATTCATTCTTCTTTTATTTTGTTTTTGAGATTGTTGTTGTTTGCTTGTTTGTTTTTTCTGTTCACCCTTGGTAGAGTGCTATGGCATCTTAGCTCACAGCAACCTCAAACTCTTGGGTTCAAGTGAACCTCTTGCCTCAGCTTCCCAAGTAGCTGGGACTACAGGCACCTGCCATAGTGCCCAGCCACTTTTTAGAGACAGGATCTCACTCTGGCTCAGGCTGGTCTCAAACCTGTGAGCTCAGGCAATCTACCCACCTCAGCCTCCCTAGCACTGGGATTATAGGTGTGAGCTACCACTCCTGGCCTCATTCTTACTTTTTTTTTCATTCTAATTCCCTTAGACATTTGCCTGGCTTTTGTTTGTTTGTTTATTTGTTCATTTGTTTGGCTTTTTTGCTTTTTGTTTTAATAGAGACTTGTGTGTGTGTGTTAAGGGAGAAGGTGTGTGTCCTTTTTTGAGGAGAGGGGGTTTCACTTTTGTCTTGCAGAAGCCCAAATTTTCCCATCTTTGCTTCTTTTTCTATTACCATAAGGTTGTCTCTTTCTTGTCTTTCAGAAGCACACACTTTTATGTCCCTTTCTTATAATGACAATTCCAGGATTTCTTCTCAATATGTTCACATTTAAGATGGACTTTCTGGCTTGGCACCTGTGGCTCAAGCGGCTAAGGCGCCGGCCACATACACCTGAGCTGGCAGGTTCAAATCCAGCCCTGGCCCGCCAAACAACAATGATGGCTGCAACCAAAAAATAGCCAGGTGTTGTGGCAGGCACCTGTAGTCCCAGCTACTTTAGAGGCAGAGGCAAGAGACTCGCTTGAGCCCAGGAGTTGGAGGTTGCTGTGAATTGTGATGCCACAGCACTCTACTCAGGGTGACAGCTTGAGGGTCTGTCTCAAATAATAATAATAATAATAATATGGACTTTCTCTTTATAGCAGTGATTTCAGGTCAATAGTAGGCTCTTCACCTCTTCCTCTCTTCTCTTTTGTTAGTCTTACTGTCCGCAAAAGCTTGCAACAGAGGCATGAGAAATAACTGCCTGGGTTTAGTGTTTATTTCTCTACTTAAAATGTGTAGAATTCTCTTTCTTCTAGTTGTGCTGCAGGCCTGGGTTTTCTATGCTTGTATTTGTCCTTCTTGTTAATGTGCATTTTATTTGGATTTAAGTGACTACCAATATCTTTGGCTGCCTGGAAGAAATTTGGAAAATCCTTCACTTTTTTACATTTTAAACTAAAAAGTAAGCCTTTTTTTATAAAGCCTTTTTTTTATAAAGTATAGGTTTTTCCTCTTAATTTTGTAAGGCAGCTTTTTGCTTTTAAGTCTTCTTTATTTGGCTTTTCATATATGGGATAGGGCCATAAAATAATGAAACTTGCTCAATAAATAATGTATGAAAATTAGTCTTAATAACTTCTTAAGTATTAGCTTTCTAGAAAGCAAGACCCAAACTAAGCACAGTAGTTCACGTCTATAATTCCCAGCTACTCAGGGGACTGAGATGGAACAATCCCTTGAGCCCAGGAGTTCAAGACCAGGATTGGCAACATAGCAAAACCTTGTCTCAAAAAAAAAAAAAAAGAAAGAAAGAAGAAGAAGGCAAGACCCAATTATATTCAGTCACTCTGTCAGATGTGTCTAAATAAAACATATTTATTTAGTTCCATTCAGAAGATGCAAATTCTATTGCACTGAGATTTAGGTAATGACAATAGAAAATGTTGGGGTCTAGATAGAGAATGTCTGCCTGGCTCAATGATAGTGCATTTCATGTATTATGGGGCAGTGTGTGGAGTAGTCAGGCACCCACATGTGGGCCCACAGCTCACCTCTACCCCTATTTGTCCCATGGCAACGGGATTACAGACTGTTCCGCTTACCTCCCTATGTCTCCCTTTCCTTATCTACAAAAAGCAGGTACCCTGAAAACTATTCTGAGGATCCAATAAATCAATAAACCGGTTAGAATGGTTCATGATACAGATGCTGAGCAGCAGCAGCTGTCATCCTTGTTGTCACTGTTGTTGTTGTCACTGTTGTTACAGTGCTGATAATAATGCTGGAGGTGGTGGGGACCCTGACACCCTGCCCCATCACAGAATCCAGGATCTCTTACACCAAGCCCAAGAGTCTGGAGGAGGAAGGCAACAGTAAAAGAAAAAATGTCTGTTTTTCCTCCGTGATGGGCACTGTTGTTAGCTGCCATCACATAGAAACTCAAGGTTTCCCGTCTCAACCAGACTCTCAGAACTTCCTGGCTCTTCCCACTTGGCCCTCTTGCCCCTTCCTGTCACACGATATTCACAATTTCATTGAAAATATCACTTCAATTTTTTCTGAAGATCCAACCTCCTCAGCCTCTGGCCATATTCTCAGCAAATAACTAACGTGCATAGTTAAGGTAGCCTAGAATCAGAGAAGTAGGGTTCAAAACTC
Organism: Loris lydekkerianus; assembly: GCA_963574355.1. Lineage (NCBI taxonomy): Eukaryota > Metazoa > Chordata > Mammalia > Primates > Lorisidae > Loris > Loris lydekkerianus. The sequence goes on from CAUYPK010014776.1 coordinate 97,988, forward strand.
AGTCAAGTTTAGAAAGTGTGCCCCTCGAATGAGTCTCTTGACTCCTCTGAAATTCTGTTTTCCAGAGGGGGTAGTGACAGAGCTGGCCTCATGGGGTTGTGAGGATTCAGGGAGTCGGTGCACACAACCCCCAGCAATCAGCTCGTTGTGCAGTACTGCTTTCCATTTTGCACAGGTGACAGAAGCGATCAGACTACAACTCCTTTCACTTTCTCCTCCCCCACCCACACCTCCCTACCATCTGCCTCCATCCTTGCCCTCTCCCGTCCCACCTCTGCAGAAGAGTCCTCTCCCTCCCCAAGCTAATCACTCCCCAGTCTCTGGGTCTCTCCCTCCTGCTTCCTTGGTGAGCTTAGCCTATTTTTAACTCTCTTCTCTGTGACCACTGGCCTTCTCTTCCTCCTGTTTCTCTCAGTCTGTAGGACCGTACTCATACACACTTACTCCCCAGCTCCTGTGTGCCAGGCACTGTGCTAGGTGTTGTGCATAAACATGAAATCATCATGGTCTCTGCCCTCAGGAAAGTCAGCTTTAGATGTTCCTGAGCACAAGACCCTACAAAGTGCTCGAGCTTCCTCAGCACCTTGCTTTCCTTCCAATAATGCCTAATCCAACCCATCACAGCCAGCATTCATTCTGCATTCTGTAGAAAAACAGAACAGTAAGATGGGTATAGAGAGAGAGATTTATTTCAAGGAATAGGCTCACTCATTTTTGTATACTGACAAGTCCAAAATCTTCAGTACAGGCTGGAGACCCAGGAAAGAACTGCAGTTCAAATTTGAAAGCAGTCTTCTGGTTGAATCCCCACTTCTTCCAGGGGTGTCAGTCTTTTTCTTTTTCCTTTGTTTCTGTCTTTTTTCTTTCTTTCTTTTTTCTTTGTCTTTTTCTTTTTTTTCTGAAATAGGCTCTAACTCTGTTTCTCAGGCTAGAGTACAATGGTGTCATCACAGTTCACTGCAACTTCTAACTTCTGGGCTTTAAGCAGTTCTCCTGCCTTCGTTTCCCAAGTAGCTGGGACTAGAGGTGCATACAAACACACCTGGCTCATTTTTCTACTTATTGTAGAGACATGGTCTCTCTACATTGCTCAACTGGTCTCAAACTCCTGGCCTCAAACTATCTTCCCATCATGGCCTCCCAAAGTACTGGGATCTCAGGGGGAAGCCACATGCCTGGCCCAGTCGTTTTCTGTTAAGGCCTTCAACTGATTGGACAAGGCTCACCCACATTACGGAGGGTGACTGACTTGACTCCAAGTCTCCTAATTGAAATGTTCCAAGGCCACTGGTCTAGGAGGGTAACTGAACTCTGCGTCAGACCTGGTTAGCATTGACTGTGGTTCTGCAAGTTTGGCCCACAAATGGGATGGGTCTGAATCAGCTGATGGCTGGTTATCAGTATATCTGGCAGTAAAGAATGAAGATGGGGCTCAAAGGCAGAAGAAATAAGACAAGACTGCCCACTCAGACCACAGAAAGCTGCAGTTCAAGCCTAAGGCACCATGGAAAGTTGTGGAACGATTTCTCTCAAGTTGTGCAAACTATGGACATGCCTTCAAGGAAGATGGAATGTTCCCATGACAATTTCAGGAAATAAATGTTTTACATCCAAAGAGACTAATGTTAGACTTAGGGCTGAACATCATTGATGTGCATGAGAGATCTGAACTGAGAATGAATTTTGAAGGTATGGGAGAGTTCACCTGTCTTCTGTTTTGATTACAGCAATCACCTGTGGACACCCAGGCAACCCTGTCAATGGCCTCACTCAGGGCAACCAGTTTAACCTCAATGATGTGGTCAAGTTTTTGTGCAACCCTGGTTATGTGGCTGAGGGGGCTGCTAGGTCCCAGTGCCTGGCCAGTGGGCAGTGGAGCGACATGCTGCCCACCTGCAGAAGTGAGTCACTCTTCCTGTCCCACTCACTCCCCACTCCCTCTGCCCAAGAGCAGAAGCCAGTGAATTCAGTCCTAGCATCTGACTCAGAGCAGAGAAGGGTCTGAAATGGGGACTTTGTCAACTCTTGGATATAGCCATCTAAAGTATCATCATGGGTTATATAACGAAAGCAAAACTTATTTTCACCTTTCATAGAACAAATCATTTATCATTATCACGTAGGGCCCCATTCTTTCTCTTTTCAAACAAACATGTTCATTTTTCTCACATAAACAAGAAATTTAGAAGTAGTATTATTTCTGCAACTGTTCTGTGAGATCGAGAGTAATATCTTAGCCTTTCCTCCTGGTTGCAAAATGGCTGCTGCAGCTCCTTTGTAACCACATTTAATAGATCCCTATTCTTGATGAAGATATTTCAGTAGCAGAAGGGTTGTAATGAAAAATAAACAGGAAGCAGAGTAAGAACTGAAATGAAGCAGTAAGGGTGGGAGTGGGGGAAGAAGCACAAAGAGGAAACCAAAGACTCAACCGGCAGACTGGGTGAAGGATGTTCCGGCCCCATTGGGACTATTTAGGAAGAGCTTCTAAAGCTTTTAAAGGTTTTGTACAGCAATGACATTTCCAAGAGGTTCATCCATGGTTAAAAGTAGTTTATACCTTAAAAACTTAGCAAAGATTTTTTTCAAACTACCTTTCCTGCCCACCTAATGCATCGGTAAGATAATGGATGTGACAACGTCGAAAGCAAAGCACACATAATGGTTTATCCATAATATTGTCATTATTCTAAAATCTTACTCTGATTTTGGTGTAAGCTGCTTTTGAAACACTTAAACTTTTCAGAGTCAAGTTGATTCCCTAGGGTAACACTATCTCCCTGAAACACTCATAAAAAATGATTAAAAGCATTTCTAAAAGAGCCTGACCCCCATTCAAGTCAGTTCAAGTGAGTCAGTTTTACGTGTGACGAGCACTTCTATGGAGGCACAGAGACTAGACGTTCACACCCTCAAGCGACCCGTGTGTTCAGATAAACCACAGTGCAGGCTGGGAAGTCAGCAGTAGAGGTTTGTGCGAGGGTGAGCTGGCAAGGGAGTGGTCAGCCAGTCTGGAAAGAGCAGGGAGGTTTCTCTAAGGAGATGGTGTCTATCTGCATGCAGAAGGGTGGATCCCCTTGACCAGGTGACCAAGGCAGGACCTCAGCCACCTCAGGACCAACTCACCCTCTAGACACGATCTGAGTTATCTCCTGGTTTCAGTATGGAGGTTTCTCTGTACTTGGCACACGTACTGCTTTTGACTTCTAAATCACCATTTTAAGAAAATTCTCATGTCCGTCCCTATTTTTGCCACTGACTACCCTGTTCAATTGTAGTCATCAACTGCACAGATCCTGGACACCAAGAAAACAGCGTCCGTCAAGTCCACGCCAGCGGTCCACACAGGTTCAGCTACGGCACCACCGTGTCCTTCCAGTGCAACCATGGCTTCTACCTCCTGGGCACCCCAGTGCTCAGCTGCCAGGGAGATGGCACGTGGGACCGTCCCCGCCCCCAGTGTCTCTGTAAGTAGATATCACTGCTCAAAATGACTGATGGGGTGGCCCTCAACAAAGAATGTGTCCTTCCATCTGTGCGTGTGTGTGGATGTGTGCACATATGTGCGCACACTCTGACTGTTCCTGGGATAGCAGAGCCCTCCTGAGCCAGGGGCTCCTGACTAGTTGCCACACCAATTCGTGTGTTCTCTTTCTTCCTGGGTAAAGGCCTGGTCCCTTTCCTCTCTAGTACTGCCACCAACCTCTTCAGACTTCAGATTTGGCTTCCCTCAGAACTGGCTGCCCACTGGGACACCAGGTCCCCATTTTACCCCTTCCCTTGGAAGGACAGAAACAGAAATACCCCAGGTGCTGGAGGCAGAGCAACCTGGACTTGAATCTGGGCTTGGCCACTGACCACGCTGTGTGGTTTGGGAGAAATCCATAGACCTCTCAGAGACTTGTTTTCTTCATCCATAATACCTTTTCCATAGATTGTTAGGGGATAAAATTTAAAAATCTATAGAAAGTGTCAACATAGTCTCTGGTGCATAGTAGCAATGAACAATAACTGCCTTAATTAGTATTAGGAAAAGATATAAAGATGGCATGTTTTTAAAAAAATGTTCAGGGAGATACTGGAATCCCAACATCTAGTTACTGGGCTCATATGTCCTTATGAGAAAAGCGGTCCCTCGGCCTCCTGCTCGCTCTCCTCTGCTTCCTAAAAGTGAACCTTACAAATTCCTCTTTCCCAATAGTAGAGAAGCGCTCGAGGGGAGGGAATGGGTGTGGACTTGAGGACATTCATCAGACCTTTAATGGACAATGTGCATCTGTGAGCCTCCAGTCTGGAGACTCCATGCCTGCAGGTGTGGTACAGCTGCTTGCTGCCTATAGGTCCTGACAAGACATCCAACCCCTTTTATGACCAGCAAATTGTATGGGGCTGGAAACGGACAACCACTGGTGTGCAATGGTGCCAGCTGAGATTCAGCGCCCCTGCTGGTTTCAAATTATTTTATCTTATGGTCAAATGAAGCTTTTTATCACAATAAAATGACCCTAGATATATTAACTTTTTGCCCCAATGCTTATTTTACCTGAATTTAATAATAATAATAATGATCTAATTTATCATTATCTTGCTAGACAGGCATATCTCAGAGATCCTGCAGGTGCCATTCCAGACCTCTGTGGTAAAACAAATATCATAGTAGAAAAGAGCCACATGAATTGTCAGTTTCTCAGTGCAGATAAAAGTTATGTTTGCTCTATATGGTAGTCTGTTAAGTGTGCAATAGCATTATGTTTAAAAAACAATGGACATACCTGAATTTAAAATGCCTTCTTTCTAGGGTGGCGCCTGTGGCTCAAGGAGTTCGGGGCCAGCCCCATATACCAGAGGTAGCAGGTTCAAACCCAGCCCTGGCCAAAAACTGCAAAAAAAATAAAAAGCCTTCTTTCTAAAAATATGTATATAATAAGGATCATCTGAGCACCCAGCTAATCCTAATCCTTTTGCTCATATAATCCTGATCTTACTTCCATGCTGAGGGCTGCTGACTGATCAGGGTAGTGGCTGCTGAAGGTTGGGGTGGCTGTGGCAATTGCTGAATATAAGACAGCAATGAAGTTTGCCACATTGATTAACTGCTCCTGCCACACAAGATTTCCCTGCAGCATTTTACCAGCCGTAGAATTTTTTTCACATTTGGAGTTAATGCTCTCAACTCCTGCCACTTAGCAACTAAATTCACGTGATATTCTAAATCTTTTGTTGGCACTTCAACAATATTCGTGGCATCCTCACCAGGAGTAGATTTGCTCCTCAAGAAACCACTTTCTTTGCTCATCAAAAAGAAACAGCTCCTCGTCTGTTGAGTTTGATCATGAGATTGCAGCAATTCAGTCACGTCTCCCAGGCCCCTTCTGATGCTCTTCTCTTGATGTTTCCATCACATCCTCAATTTCTTCCTCGACTCAAGGCTTAAACCTCTCAAAGTCATCCGTGAGGGTTGGAATCAGCTTCTTTCAACTCCTGTTCATGCTGATATTTTGGGTTTTTTTGTTTATCTGTTTTTGAGACAGAGTCTCACTATGTCACCCTCAGTAGAGAGCTGTGGCGTCACAGCTCACAGCAACCTCAAGCTCTTGGGCTTAAACGATTCTCTTGCCTCAGCCTCCCAAGTAGCTGGGACTACAGGCGCCTACCACAACGCCCAGCTATTTTCTTCTTGCAGTTGTCATTGTTGTTTAGCTGGCCTGGGCCAGGTGCGAACCCGCCAGCCTTGGTGCATATGGCTGGTGCCATAACCACTGTGCTACTGGCGCTGAGCCTCGTGCTGATATTTTGACCTCCTCCCATGAAGCACAAATGTTCTCATTGGCACCTAAAATGGTGAATCCTTTTTAGGTTTTTAGTTTACTTTGCCCAGATCCATTAGAGGATCTATCTAGCAGCTATAGGTTTATGATGAAATGTATTTCTTAAATAATAAGACTTGAAAGGTGAAATTATTTTTTGATCCACGGGCTGCAGAATGGATGTTGTGTTATCAGGCATGAAAACAACATTAGTCTCCTTGTACAACTCCATCAGAGCTCTTGAGCAACGAGGCACATTGTCAATGGGCAGTAATATTTCAAAAGGAATCTTTTTTCCTGAGCAGTAGGTTTCAACTGTAAGCTTAAAATATTCAATAAACCATGCTGTTTACAGGCTTTATTGTTCTATTTCTAGAGTGCAGGCAGAGTAGATTTAGCCTAATTCTTAAGAGCCCTAAGATTTTTGGAATGGTAAATGAACACTGGCTTTAACTGAAAGCCACCAGCTGCATTAGCCCCTAACCAGAGCCTGTCCTTTGAAGTTTTGAAGCCAGGCATTGACTCCTCCTCTCTAGCTATGAAAGTCCTAGGTGGCATCTTATACTAGAGACTGTCATCTACAGTGAAAATGTGCTTTTTAGTGTGTGGCCACCTGCATTAGTGATCTTAGCTAGATCTTCTGGAAAACGTGTGACGTCTGTATCAGCACTTGCTGCTACACCTTGTACTTGTGATGTTACACAGACAGCTTCTTTCCTTACACCTCGTGAACCAACCTCTGCTACCTTCAAACTCGTCTTCTGCGCTTCCTCACCTCTCTCAGCCTTCACAGAATTAAGAGTCAGGGCCTTTCTGCGGATTAGGCTTTGGCTGAAGGGAATGTTGTGACTGGTTTGATCTTTTATCCATGCGGCTAAAACTTTTTCCCTATCAGCAATAAGGTTGTTTTGCTTTCTGATCATTCGCAGCAGCACTTTTAATTACCTTCAGGAACTTTTCGTTTGCAGTCACAACTTGGCTAACTGTTTGGCACAGGGGGCCTCGCTTTCAGCCTGTCTAAGGCCACAGTGAGAGGTGAAGGCACCCAACAACTACCCTGTTCTCTGCCAAAATTCCATCATCAAGAACAGCCTTGGTCCCCTGTCACAGTCAGTATCTATGCCCTTTGTCCTTTCTTGGTGCAAGCCGTGACTTCAAGGATCTCCTACCTGAGATTCCATTCAAATAATTATCATCTCTTCTTCAACCATGACAGTTCCCTCTTTCTTGCCCCACCCTGGTCTTCTCTGCACACAACTGCCAATATGATTAGATCATATTGCTCCAGGGGCTTCCCCACATGTTTATAATGTTAATAAAATCCAAATTCCATGCTGTCGTCTGACTCCTAGTGAGCTCTCCACCCTTGTTCCCTTCCATTCTTCCCCTGCCTATCCTAGTCCAGCGTCCCTGCCTTTCTGGCTGTTCAGACACACCACGCTCACTCCAGCCTCTGGGCCTTCATGCCTAAGGCGCCTTCCCTCACCAGGCTCATGGTGGCTAACTTCCACAAAGCACTCAAGTCACTGCTCACATGTCACCTTCCTCGGAGACATCTTCCCTGACCACCCTATTCAAAACTAGCAGCTTGGCTCCGCACCCATAGCAAAAGGGTTACAGCACCAGCCACATACACCAAGGCTGACAAGTTCAAACCCGACCTGGGCCTGCTAAACAACAATGACAACTGCAACAACAACAACAAAAATAGCTGGGTGTTGTTGTAGGCATCTGTAGTCCCAGCTCCTTGGAAGGCTGAGGCAAGAGAATCACTTAGGCCCAAGAGTTTGAGGTTGCTGTGAGCTGTGACATTACAGCACTCTACTGAGGGTGACATAGTGAGACTCTGTCTCAAAAAAAAAAAAAAAAAAAAAAAAACTAGCACCTTCACCTTGCTCCTGAGCACCCTTTTCCTGTCACAGTTTTATTTTTCTTCATATCTCCCCTGGAATGACCAATTTATTTCCTTGTTGGTAGTCCTTCCTTCCTGTTAGAAGGTAAACTCCGTGACAGCATGGACTCTGCTCTCCAAACATACAGAATGGTAACAGGCACCCTATCCGTCACAGTGGGAGCCCAAGCCCAGTGACATTGTCAGTATTGTCCCCACCCTGGCTTGCACATCTCAGTTCTGTTGTTTTGATCTTATCCTTGGTTTTCACAGTTATACCACAGTGTTTCAGGAAAGGGAACTTGCAGGGGACTGGCTGGGGACCATTGACTGTAAGATGCCGTGGGGACCCTCATTCTAGAAGGTGCAGCCAGTGAAGACAGCGAGGACGACAGTGCTCTCGTTTTGTCTTATGTATACTATGTGTGCCGTCTTCCTGCCAGGAGGCACCTTGGGTGTGTCCTATGGCAGTGAGGGAATAGGGAGAGGTGGGCACAGGAGGAGTGACGGAGAAGAAACTGAAACTGTCATGTACCTGCCACAGGCAGAGAAGACACTCCTCCTCCAGTCACAGAAGCTGCCCAGTGGGTGGGTGGCCACTGTCTGCATGCCAGACAGGTGTGCCAGCAGGAGCTCCCTTCAGTAGGTACCCAGCGGTTCCTCTTCTTCCCTGCCCCGGCCACAGAAGCCCGGCATGTGCTGTGTGACGGTGGCCCTCTCCAGTGCAGAGCTGCTGAGCTATTGGCTTTTCCCCACAGTGGTGTCCTGCGGCCACCCGGGCTCCCCGCCTCATGCCCAGATGTCTGGAGACAGCTTTACTGTGGGAGCGGTCGTGCGTTACAGCTGCACCGGCAAGCGGACCCTGGTGGGAAACGCCACCCGCATGTGCGGGCTGGACGGACACTGGACTGGCTCCCTCCCCCACTGCTCAGGTATGGCACGTGGCCTGGGGAAGGGCTCCAGTGGAAGTTGTGGCTGAGGATGGTGGCTGAGCTCCCAAGGTGTGAGCTGACTGATGGAGGGGGAATCCTGTCCTTTCCCTGCAGGCAGAGAACACAACCGGAAGAGACCCCAGCTGGACTCCAGCCCAGCAAAACCAGGAAGGACACAACTTGGGGGGGGGAGTTGAGTTTTTTGTTTTGTCTTTTTTTTTTTTTTTTTTTTTTTTTCCTTTGCTTTTTTGGTTTTTGAGACACAGTCTCACCCTGTTGCCCAGGACAGAGTGCAGTGGTGTCATCACAGCTCCCTGTAGCCTCACACTCCTGGGCTCCTGTCTCAGCCTCCTAAGTATCTGAGACTAGAGGCACCTACTACCATGCTCAGCTAATTTTCTATTTTGGGGGGTAGAGACGGGTTCTCATTATGTTGCTCAGGCTGTTTTGAACTCCTGACCTCAAGCTATCCTCCTGCCTGGGCCTACCAAAGTGAGATTAGGAGCATGAGCCACCATGTGAAGCCTGGGAACAACTTTTCAGGTCAGCCTCTGGCCAGAGTCCCCTCCACAAGGCCAGACCCTTGATTCCAGGAGTTCCTGTTGATCAGCCCAGGTCAGAGCAACCCCTAGGTCCTTCTCTGCCCCCTCTCAGACTCTCAAATCCCAGGTCAGACCCACTCCTGGGTCCTTCTCTGTCCCCTCTCAGACTCCCAGACCCCAGGTCAGACCCACTCCTGGGTCCTTCTATGCCCCTCTCAGACTCCCAGACCCCAGGTCAGACCCACTCCTGGGTCCTTCTCTGCCCCCTCTCAGACTCCCAGACCCCAGGTCAGACCCACTCCTGGGTCCTTCTCTGCCCCTCTCAGACTCCCAGACCCCAGGTCAGACCCACTCCTGGGTCCTTCTCTGCCCCCTCTCAGACTCCCAGACCCCAGGTCAGACCCACTCCTGGGTCCTTCTCTGCCCCCTCTCAGACTCCCAGACCCCACTCTACTTCCCACCCTTCCTTATCACGGCCCCCTGCTTGTCCTATGTCCCAGCTGCCTAGTGGGGTACAGTCTTCTTTCCTGCTGCCCTAAAACCCCAATCCTTTCCTATTAGTTAATTCACTTTATTGCTAATCTCTATGAGGATAATGACAGATATCAAAATAGCAAATGTCGGGAACTGCCAGAGTTCCCGTGTCCATGTGATCTGAACAGAATATTTGAAAGGGGATTTTCCCACCAATAACAGAAGCCACCAGATTAATAAAACTAACACCTGGCAGCTTTGTCTTCTTTGAGGTGAGCCTGGCCAGCCCTCGGAAGAGATCCCACACCGTAGGTCACTTTTAAGAGGGCAGCCGCTCACCTTGAAATTGAAATGAGCCCCAGCCCTCCCCAACCAGCTCCCTTCTAGAGGTGAGGGTCCTGATCTCCTCCTAGCGTGGGAAGCCTTCTCTCAATGTGGAACCTACCCATAAGCTCTGCAGCTCTTCTCACAGTTGGACAGTCCCAGATGAGCCTGTCTTCCAAAATTTAGGACCCCGCCAGACATTGAACCAGAGAGTAGTTATTTTCAGAAAGTTGAGTGTACAAAAGCTACTGTTTTAAAAGGCTGTTGGCTGCCCAGGAAATCCCCAGACATACCACTCCATATGACCACCCAGGACTTTGGCCTATCCCCCTATTAACTCATTCATCACCTAATAAATAAACTGAGAACTGCCTATGAGCCACAAGGTAGCCTGGCTAAAGGAAGGCCTGCTGCTAGCTGGGCCCCTGACTCCTTTCTGTTTGGGCTCCTGGTGGAAATTGCTTAGAGAAAACGAGCATCTCCTGGGCATCCACAGAGCAAGTCCAGGAGGAAGAGGCTTTCTGAAGGGGAAGGGAGCCGAGCGCACGCTTCCCAAGTCCCTCCTGTGATAAGCCCTTTTGTGGAAAGCTCTTCCCTCTAGACACTTCTCCAGGACATTGGGCTAATGACCTTCTCAGAGTCTATTTGATTTATTTTGTGGATCTTTGTTCTCAATGAGAAAGGGACGCACAGAAAGAATGCTGTGTGTAAGCCTCCTACCCTCAGCATATGTAACCCAACCACATGGTCATTCTTCTGGCTCAGAGCATGTAGTCCAAAGCCTCATCTATCCCAAACTGTAATTTCCCTTGTCTGGAGTTATGTTAGCAGAGGTCCCTGCCATCGTTCAGACAGGAGAATGTTGAGCATCTGGGCCAGACAGTGGCGCTGGGAATGGAGAGGATAGCACAGAAGCAGCAGGAGCTGGGGACGTGGGGAGAGAGGAAGGGCACTAGCTTGGACCACTGAAATCCGAGACCAGCTTGGGCCAGAGAAGGAAGGCATGATTTCCACGAGAGGGTCTTCCCTCTGCCTCCTTGCCTCCATTCCTGTTTGGTTCCCAGGGCCTTGCCAGGGCCTCACACCTTTGTGTTCTTCATCTATTAAGTAGTGAGGCAGGAGCCTGTCCAGGTAATGGGCTAGGTAGGCATCCAGGTGTCACCTCCCTCATTCGTGGGTCCCATTGCTTCCCCCTTAGCCACAACCTGATCTCTTTCTCTCTCTAACTCCTCCTCTCCCTTTTCTTTCATGCAAAAAAAAAAAAAAAAAAAAAAAAAAAAATGGGGGTTGTATTTTTCTGGTCCATATGAACCAGCATGGGAGTTTGTGGTTACCCTGGGAACCCCGCCCATG